>VDFB02270233.1:0-42535 GCA_007258455.2 Sequoia sempervirens | reverse complement strand
CAAAATTTCACAAGGATTTCATATTTGTAATCAAATTTAAATTTTGGATAGTTTTTTTTCAAAATTTGTAAAAATATCTCTAAGTTATAAACAAAAAATTTGGCATATAAACTTAAAAAACCCTTGTAAATATTATCTTTCATATTTATGGGGGGTAAAAATTTAGATTTAATCAACTTTTTGGTGGTTTTGTAAGGTACAATTCAAGTGTCTCTTTGTGTGTTCATCATGGATCCTAAACTTGATTTGTGAACTCCACAAAATTTCCACACATGGAAAGTGAAAATACAACAAACTCTTAAATCTAAGGGATTACGGAAAAAAATTAATAAAAAAATGCAATTTATAGGGGATTTGAACAGTTTACTTATTAGAAAAAATTTACATGAGGCAATGAGTACAATTGGTCTGATTTAATCTGATAACTTACAATCTCACATTGCTAACTAAACAACTAAGAAAATATGGGATAATTTTAATGATTTATTTGGTACAATTGATGAATTAAAAATACTTAAATTGGATGTTGAATTAACAACATTGTCTCTTGATGCATTTTCTTCTATTGACTATTTTTTGGTACAATTTAAGACTTTATTTTCTCGACTTAAAGTTTGTGTTAAAAACAAAAAATAGACAAGAGTGTCTTCTTGGATTTTGCAAAGCTCAAAGGCTCTTAATAGGACCTTCTACCTTTTACTCTACCAGGAATGCTCTTGGAACAAAATATACAATGCCTAATTTTGATTAGTTTTGTGATAGACTCACATGAGAACAATCTAGGTTAATCTCCATGGATGTTATCACCTCTTCAAAAATTCAAGAACTAATTGTCCAATCGTTTGAGGTAAAAGTTAAGAAGTATTCAAAAAACCCTATGACATAATCAACTTTAGGAAATGAGCAATCATCTAAGAAGAAGAAAAAAATCAACACACAAGCCACATCCTCTTCATAATCAAGAAATAACACTTCCAAGTCAAAGTAGAAAATGCAATTTTTTCGGATTATAGAATCATAATATATTTTTTTGTTATAAAAGGGTTACAACTTTGGAAGAAGCAACGAAGAAATATAACATTGATATTCCTAAACCTAGAAAGGGACATGCAGTTACATCTAGATGCTTAAATTCATACATAGATAGTTGGATAGTTAACTTAGGAGCCTCACTTCACATGAATCACTCACATAATATTCTTGGGTCAATTTTTGACAACACTACTCATATTTTAGTGGGAAACTCTTCATAGATTCCAATTTTAGGGCCAAGTATATTAAAATTGACAAAGGGTTGCATTGAGGATGTTCTCTATGTTCCTAAGATTTCAACTAATCTTCTATCAGTTTACCATATTTTTCATACTGGTGATGGGAAGACATTTGAGTTTTCACCATATGGTGTAGCTATTCAAGAACTAGATCATCTTGAGAGGATTTTTGCTTTAGGAGGATTAGATCATGGGTTTTGATTATATATTTTTCATGGTTTTTATTCATCTTGTAGTGTATCACATATTGATCATGTTGACTCTTTGAATAGACTTTGGCATGAGAGGTTTGGATCCATCAATTAAAAATATCTTCAATAGTTGAGTACTAAGAATATGGTACTTGGTATTCCTAACGTTTCTTACATAGAGGACGTTTTTTGAGGTTGTGTTCCTGATAAACATCATTAGGAAACCTTTCCAAAGGGTAAGGACCATCATGCTACTACCTTAATTGAGTTGGTTCATATTGACCTCATGTCATTTCCAACTCCCTTTTTAGGATCTATGTACTCACCTTCATTGATGATTTTTCTTATCACACATGGGTGCACTTTCTTAAGTACAAGAGTGATGTCTTCACCACTTTCAATACTTTTAGCATGTTCATGGAGAAGTACTTAGGTTCTCCTATTTCGAAGATACAAAAATAATGGGGGGAATATGTGAACCAAACCTTTATGAGCTATTGTGTTGAGCATGGTACTCAACATTAGTATTTGATTCCATATACTCCTCAGTAGAATGGTTTTGTTGAAAGAAAGAATAGATTATTAAGGGATATGGAAAATTGTATAATTTAGTCTAGGTCTATGACCCCATCATTTTGGGCTAAAGAGATCAAATGTTCCAACTATATTAAGAATTGTACTCCCCACAAGGTAGTTCATAATCTTACCTCAGAGAAGGCTTGGTCCAAAATCAAGCTTGATGTTTCCTTCTTTAGGGTATTTGGTAGTGAGACTTGGGCATTCATATAGGATGATTGGTTTGAGGAAATGGAGAAGAAGAGTGGATCATACATCTTTATTAATTCTTGTGAGGATGTGAAAGCCTATAGGTTGTTTGATCCTATCACTAGAGATTTCTACTATAAAAAAGATGTCTAGTTTTATGAGTTTTTCACACAAATGAATCCTCCATCTTCTTCTTCTTCTTCATCAATACCTACTTCACCTTCTTCATCTCATGAGGATACCTTTACACTTGAGGATACTTTAGATGATGATCTTAATCCACCACCACTTCCACCTCCTATGACTCATGTTTTTCCCAAATGGGCTCATGTTGTTATTGAGGAGGTTGGTCCTTTATTTGGTGATCTTATGACCTCTTGATGTATTTGCTCATAGACTTTCTGCACTAGTATTTTGGATCATCATATATCTCCAAAACTATATATCTTTTTAGAAGCTTCCAATATTTCAAAGTGAGACGGTGTTATGATAGAGGAGTATTCTTTATTAATGAAGAATAATAAATGGGATTCAATTTATCTTCCTAAGGGAGGAAAGATGGTTCAGTTCAAGTGGGTGTATTGCACCAAGTATGCAGCTTATGATTCCATTGAAAGATACAAGGCATGTCTTGTAGCTAAGGATTTTTCACATCTTGAGGATATTGAATTCTCAGAGATATTTTCCCCTGTACCTAAGATGGATTAAGTTCACCTTGCTCTTTCTATTATTGCATCTTAGAGATGGCTAGTGTATTAGATGTATGTGAAGAGTGTATCTTTATATGGTGATCTTCATGAGGAGATCTATATGGATCGACCTCCAAGTTTTGTCTGACTCTTCACTTGTTTGCAAATTACTCCATTCTTTATATGGTCTCAAACAAGCCCCTGGGGCTTGGTATGAGAATATCAATAGCTTCTTTCTTACATACGGTTTCACACACTACCATGCAAATCACACTGTATACATATAAAGACATGGGGATGATATTTTGATACTAGTCTTGTATGTTGATGACTTTATTCTTACTATTAGTTCCTCATCCATGCTTCAAGATATCCAACATATTTTGACGATAGACTTTAACATGATAGATCTTGTACTTCTACATTTCTTACTTGGTCTTTAGTTTCTTCAATCTACTAAGGGGATCTATGTATATTAGAAAAAATATATCATTGAATTGCTTCATCGATTCCATATGAGTGATTGTAAGCTTGTGCCTACATCATTCTAGTCTAGTGTCACTTTGACTACCACTTGCACAACATCTAGTGTTGATGCTACTTTATACAGATAGTTAGTTAGCAGTCTTTTGTATTTGACACACTTGTCCTAATATCACCTTCATTATTGGGATACTCTCCTATTTTTCACATGACTCTCATGAGATTCATTGGAAGGCAACCAAGCATATTTTGAGGTATATTCACGACACCATCATTTTGGCATTAGTACACACCAAGGGCTTAATATATAGTAGGATACACTAACTCATATTGGGAAAGAGATGTTGAATCTTAAAAGTCCACTTTGGGTTTTTTTGTCTTGGTTTTGGTCTAGTTGCATGGTCTTACAAGAATCAAACCACTATTGCATTATCATCCCTTGAGGTTGAGTATCGAGAAGTAGTTCTTGCTATACAAGAGGTACTATGGGTTCAATAGCTTATGACAAAGTTTGGTCTTTAACCTAATCATCCTACTATACTTTAGTGTGATAACCAAAGTGCCATCCACCTAATCTCTAACCTCAAATTATATCCTCTAACATCTTCTAGCATCCAACAGATTATTTTTTGAATTTTCTTTGTTGCATTGACCCCTCTTGCTATATTTGGACCTTGTTGATGCTGAAAATGAGAAAACTAAATGAATCTATAAACCAAAATCAAAATATTTTCAACATCACATCAATGAAGTTTCTCCTAAATGAATACAAATGCAGAAATATAATATTAACTACGAAAAAACAAACATAAGCATTCAAAAGAAAAATAACTCCATTGCTTTCATATCATCAAGATCTTGAATTACACATTTGATGCTCTCGTATTTTTATAAGCACAAATGTATCAAGAAGCTATGATGAACGGATGTAAAGTTTTGTGATCGAAATCAAATATGCCTCATGGTGAGAAGAGAGAGGGCATATATAGATGTCCTCACATGAAAGATCCAGGTTATGGGAGAAATGTGGGATTAAAAGAGCGAAATGGAGAAATAGATATTTATCCCATATTGTTTAATCAAGTGTAATTGATGGGAATGAGAGAAATAAATGGGAGAGTTTATGATATGATGGAGGTTTAGGAATTTAGAAGTAAAGTGGATTTGCAAATTAGATGAATAATTTAATTAAATGAATTTTATGTATGAAAATGCAAATGATTTAATGAAATATGCAATGGGTAAAGATTTATGTAAATTAATGTATGGATATTTAATACTTATGTGAATAGAGTATGTATGAAATGGATAGATGATTTATGGATAACCAATTATGCAAATGGATAAATGACTATAATATTTTAATTATTTAAGTGAATTAATGAATAAATAGAGGAAAGTATTAAATGGATAATTATATCCATTTAATTAATAAAAGAATAATAGGATGCCTATGAGGATAAATTTTAACTGTCTACAGACCTAAAAGTTTTTTAAAGTGTTTAAATATTTTTATAATACTTAGAGGCTGCTCTAGGATAGCTAATGAAGTCATGCATTAGATCTCCATAAAATCCACAAGATATGTTCATTTATTCCTTACACTCATTATATAATGACCAATTTCCTTTCACTTAAAACATGTGACATCTTCTCTTATTTTGACCTCAACCTCTTTTCTACTACATCCTACTCTATTATAATTATAATAAATTCTACCTCCTTTTGAATAGTCACATTGATAGCTTATGTCGGATCTTTCAACTTGGATCTATGGTGTCACATCTTATATTTTATTAATTTTTATTTGGTTTGTTCTCCACTATGATTGACAATAACAATGATCCTAAGTATGGAGGGATTTAGAAAGGTGTGAAAGTACAAGGAGCTTAAACTTGTATTAGATGACTATGTTCTCCACATGGATGTGATATCCATCTGAAACATTTGACATGTCTTATTCTTCAAAGTATTTTATAGATATTTTAATGTTATATTTTCCCAAAGATCATAACCATCCATGAAAATACACCACTATATATTTTAAATAATTGGATTCAACACCCTCAAATTTAGGGAAGCCCTATGGATGGGGATAACAATAATTCAAACCCCAAAATTGAAACTCTCAGGGTTTGGATGGATCACTTGGAAAAACAAATTGAAGAGACTAAAATTTCTAAGAGGTTCTAAATAAAGGAAGGAGCCATTAAAAACATATGCAGGGTGGTGGATGGTATAATGAAGAAAGTGGTAATGAGAACTATATCTGGTAAAGGTAAAATCAAGAATAGCAAAAGAAAAAGAAAAAGGGGCGAAGGAGTGATGCTGACAAGAATGAGAAGGAGCACAAGGACAACTAGACTAAAGCAATGGAAGAAGTCCAAGGAAATTGGAGTCTTATTGAAGACTGTTTGTCTCTTTGATGTGGCTCTGGTTATGTTTATCTAGCATATGTGCCTTTTTTGTATGGCCTACAAAAATATTGTTAAAGACTTTGATTGGTTTCATATGTTAGTTTTCTTAGTTTTAAGTAATACTTTGCTGGACTTTAAGACTTTGATTACTATATGGTAGTTTTGGTCAATCTGGTATTGCATTTTTTTAATTTAGATAGGTGGATTGTTAATGCTGTGATCAGTCTTTATTGAGTTGTGTAGACTCATTGGTGTTGTTGTTGTTGTTTTCTCTTTACTATTCATGGCTGGGGTTGTTTTCCCCAATTTGTTTTGTTGAGTTCTACAACTTTGTGGTTTTTTTTGTATAGGATTAGGGCCCTAACCCTGCTTATCTTATAAAAAATAATTAGATATATAGAAATCTAGTTTTCTTGGTCATAAGGGCATTGTTGGTGAATCATATAAATTTTAGAATTAAATATTTCTAACTCAACATGAATAAACTACATCCTATTAAAACTATGTATAGAATTTGAGTTTGGATGATGGTAGGTTTTCCATGATATCATCCCAATTCTTAATGAACATTGAATCTAATGATATATCACTTTAGATTTTAAAGCTATTATGTAATTAAAAATCTTAAGTTTTAGAGCTAGGCATAATTTTTATATAATTTTTAGTGTTTTTTCTTAATCCATGTATAGAGATATGTATACAATCCATATATTTTTGCAAACAAGAAAATAATTTTTACATTGAGTTCATGCTTGTGTACAATATATATAAATATAATTATAAATTTTTTCATGTCATATTCCTCACCATCCCCACACTTAATTACCATCACATAAGAACAACCATCTCCCAACATGAAAAAATCGAACTCACCATCATTGAAAAGAAAAATGATGATTATAGCCATTCCTTTTTTTCTACTCTCACCAAACTAAATAAATGCATAAAGATATTGAGAGGACACAAGAAAGTTTATTTTTCACCTATTTTCACTCCATAATTGTTGGGATATTCTTCTTATGTTTAGTTCCTTTGTATGAGGGCCATGAAACATTATGGGTGTATTGATTGTAAGACTATTTTTTTCTTAATTTTTTTTACAATAATATAAATAGTTCCAAAACCCTAGCATTAAAATCATTGTCTCAACTTGGACATTTATAACATTGATGCTCAATATCATCCTTTAATATGGAAAGAATCTTCTAATTATTTTTATATCCTCAGGGTTGTGTAAAAGTGTTAAGAATATTTTTATTTTTATTATTTTTTTGCAAAGGCAAGCAAGTTGCCATGAGTAGAATTCTAGAATGAAAAAATATTTTATTTCTACCAAGAATATAATAATGCAATGAATCTATTTTAAATAAAGCATAAATATTGCCTTTTGAATGCATGCATTAAGTATTCACACACACAATAAACACATTTTTAAATAGCTTTAAATATAATGTAAAATGATAAATTAAACACATGCAAAGGCTCAACCATACTTTATGGGTTTTCACAACATATGGATCCCAACATCACCATCAATTCAGATCTGGGATAACGCAAGGATTCAAAAGGTTAAGAAGAGTGAGATGGCTAACTAGAATACATGTCAACACCTCTACATACTAACTATTGGTCTAATACCTATAAATTTCCTACACTCTCAAGTCAAACATCAAGCTTACATTATCCATCTAATACATAGTTGAAGCAACATAATCAAGCCAACATGGTATAAACCCTAGCATGATATCAAATCATCATATCTACTGTAATCATCTATGACTAGCATGATCCATGAATGATATGCATAAAGAAAAATAACATATAATTTGCTAAAACACTAAAATTATCTAGCATACATGAGAATAACACACACATCCCATAATGCATGGTTAAAAATATACCCAATATGTAACCTCATTAGGAAAATATTGATAGTCATACAAGAATCACCACAAAGGAATCTAGAATACACCCTTAGAACACCTCAATGGCACAACAACCTCATCGACAAGTTCAGTGCAATAGAACATGATGTATGAATCACATAATACACTAAAGCAATACTTGAAATAACATATATTATAGGAATAAAAAATCATACAAGGAAACCACAAAATGGGTCATTACAATGATGGTATTAGTGATCCTAGTAGAAAATATTATGGTTTTATAAACTATATGGTTAAAAATGAAAAATATTTGATTTCTTTGTTTTCTTGTACTTTAAATGGTTATATGTTCATATATGGTTTGATACTCAAGGATTAGTTGACACATCATTTAATGGCCTAGTATTTGCATTTCTCAACTTCTTTGCATTACCTATCATTAATTTTGATAAGGCTTTTTGTTCCTCCTTTCCCTATTCTAATTCACTTGATATCACACACATTTTAAGAGGACCTAATGAACATAATTAGATCTATCTAAACTCCCACTTTTTCTACTAATAATGTTTCTCCCAATATAAACTTTAATACTTTTATCTATCCACCTCATATTATTATCAAAGTATCCCCTCAAGCTCAACTCTCACCTCCTCCTTCTACCCCAATCATAACTCATGGAACTCATACATATGGTACTTACCATAATTGTAAGAATGCTTCTATCCCTATTTACCTTCCTATTACCATCATTAATCTTCATCCACCATGTGTCTCTATTAGAGTTCCTAGAGAATATGATTTCCTAGATCAACTCCAATTACAATATAAGATATCCCTTTGGGATCTCTTAAAACCCTCCTCTCATAGAGACATCCTTCAACATTTTTTGTAAAAAATATCCATTCAAACATTTGTTTCACCTATAAAAATAGATTCTATGGTTGAATCCATACAAGGAATTTCCTTCTCCACCATAGACATCCCATCCTCTTTCATTATGTGGCTAGATATAAAAATATAGGTCTAGAAATGGTTCTTATTAACAGTCGGTTTGATTTGGAATTTTGTATCATGGATTTCCTATGTTTTATATTTTAAAGATCATAAAAATTTGACCTATCTATGCATTTTGAGAGTTTTGGTAGAGAACCCTTGAGAATATTAATCGTAACTATCACTATAATAAGTTAGTTATGGTTGATACTCCATTTCATGTCATGTTGGGTAAATTATCCTACAATATCTTACTTGGATGACCCTAGTTACATGCCATATTGGTTGTTCCTTTTGCCTTTCATTGATGACTAAAATTCATGCATAACAATCACTCTTCCATTATTTTTGTTGATGGAGCCCTGTTTTAAAATTGTCATGTTGTTGAGTAGGATGCTCTCTTCCATCCAGATACACATATTTATTCCATTTTATATATATTCACTAAATAAGGCTCACATGACCCTTCCAATTCTATTCTAAATAGAAATTATTCTTCTTCACTAGGTAACCATCCTTTAATTCTCCTAAAAAATAATTTTCCCTATACTACATGAATTAATCTCTCTTCTATTATTTCTTCTTTGAACAAACCTATTTTTCCTTCCTCAAAAAATTGTGATAATCCTACATCCACTGTACCTCAACCTAATAATTTACAAGTTAAAATATAAGCTTCCCCTCTACCATCTTCTCTATCCTTAAACCCTTTATTAGGTGATTATTGGGTTTCTATTGAATTTACCATTTCCAATGTTGGATAATACATTAATCATAAATAATTCTACATTCCTACCATATGCATGGATCCCCATGAGTATATAAAAAATCCTCAATATTTCAATTTACAAGACACCACATCTTCTTAGCATCATCCATCCCTACCTTCACAATCTAAAATTATTATCTCTCCCTCAACACCACCACATGATGTAACCTATCACTCTATCAATGTTACAACTAAACACAACACCTTTCACTTCCCAAAATTTATAAAATTATTTGGTAAAGATTTTAATTTCTTATATATAATGTATTCCACTAACAAGGCCTAGGATGTAATGAGAAATGAATTAAGGAACATACTCAACTTGAGCCTCAAGTTAGCAACATTGATCTAGGGTACCACCCAACAAGCATCATGAATGGTATATATAATTTGATTGCTACATGGTTTCTTTTAGTTCTAATATTATTCCTCTCATTCACCTAGAGCTTCTTGATTTTATGTCATTATCTCATGCTTCTCATCTTAATACTTTCTCTAATGATAAAACGTTATACAATTTTTTAGATGTCTATTTTGCTTCCCTTTTTTATCACCATGACTATAGGTCCCCCTTTTATCTCAACCCCTATGTATACTTTGGAGAAACTATCATAATAACTTTTGACTCTATTTTATCTTGTGAACTCCAATTAGAATTTCCTAATTTTCCATTCATTGAAGTTCATAACACACTAGAAATGGGGGAAGTATTGGGCATTTCTATATACTTTTCCAATATTGAAAAGATACTTAAGTTAGGAAAACATATTTCACCTTCTAAACATTCCACACACAAAAATGTTATTCGTGATTTTCTTGGTATTTTTGTCTAGACCTATTAAGATATACCTATTATAGACCCTAATATTGTATTGCAAAATATCGTCCTTTCACTTGATGCCAAACCTATTAAATATTAAATTCACAAAATGCACCCTAAAGTGGCCATTTTAGTAAAATGAAAGGTAGAAAACTTCTTGTGGTAGGATTCATTTGAGCCATTGACTATCCCCCCTTGGATCTCTAATATTTTTCCCATAATGAATCTTGATGTTCATATTTACATATGCATCAAATTTCTTGACCTCAATAAGGCCTCCCTAAAATATCAAGTTCCCTTAAATTGATATGGTTATTAAATATAGAACTTATCTCTTTCATGGATGGGTTCTCTAGACAATCAAATTATAATCAACCTCCAACATTAAAATTACCTTTTTCAATCGTTTAGTATATTTTGTTACATTGGTATGCCCTTTTGTCTCAATAAATTTTGGTCCACTTATCAATGCGCCATGATCCCCATCTTTCATGACCTGTTACACTCCATGTTTGAAGAATATACAAATAAAATACTTACTAGATCAAATATTAATATTTCCATCCTCGTAATTTATGTATATTATTTAAAAGAAAGGTAATACAATATGATACTTAATTACAAGAAATACATATTTATATTAGACATTGGAAATCTTGTCATTTTCTCTAACAAGGGAATTAGAATAGATATGATGAAGATAGATGTAATTGTAAATAATTATTGTTTAAAAAATATCTCTCAATTATGAGGCATTTAAGGATGTATTTGTGTCGTCCACTAATTTGTGGCTCAACTTTCCAATCATAATGTTCCTTTCACATGTCTCCTCAAGAAATATTTTTCTTTGAATGAAACAATGTAACAATAAGCCTTTTGATGCTCCCAAGGATTATCTTGCTAGAACTATTATACTTATGTTGATCATACATGGTTGCCTTCTTCTCCTCTATACCTCTACCAACAATCATGCAATATGGGATTTTCTTGCATGAAATGATGATGAAGGATGGTATCATGTTATTTATTACATCTTTGAAACCTTATTAGATTATGAAGCTCAATAAGCACTTGTCAAAAAAAAATGTCTGACAGTTGTCTACACTATAATAGTTGTGCCATTACATGTTACATGATAAAAATCACATGATTATTGAAAACCTCATAAATAAATATTTTTGTAAGATCACCTCTTAGGTCATGCTACTTTAGGTTCATCTTTCTAACTAAATTTGACCTTCATATGTCAATAAGCTAACACACCTTCTTCTTCTTCCTCTACAATTCTAATAAAATTTTGATAAAAAATTATTTACAATCTATACCATCCAAATATGGAGATGTACTTTTACGCCTCTCATTAGAAGATAGGCTCATCAATAGGTTTTATCCTTATACCCCCATCTAGAAAACTCAACCCATTTTTATTCTACCTAAAATTTACTTGCACTAATAATACTATTGAATATGAAGCCCTTATCATTGAGTTACAAATTACCCTTGACATCAAAATTTTCAACATAAATAGTGATTTATAACTTTTTTTTTATGCTCTCATTTCACCTATTAGAGACTAGATCTATCTATCTTAAAATAAATTTCCTCATATTCTATTTTAAAAATTCCCCATAAGGATGATTGACATTCCAATGTCATGGCTAGTGTTGTGTATCTTCTCTTATTTGCTAATTAAAATAGGTATATCTATCTTTCTTATGCATATCTCACTAAACTATCTATTGATCATGCATCTTCTCTTTCTTTGTCTTGTAATATTGTTTTTGAAGATGATTGATATTCCAAAATTTATGCATAAAATTTGGTGAATAGATTTTCTTTGTGAAATCCCACTAGTTATTAGGGTAAAACAACCCTTGAGATGGTTAAGTTTCCTTTATTAAAAGCTGAAATTGCAAAAAAACATAAAATTATACTCTACAAGGGTTTTTCTAGGGTTTTATGGAGTTTAGAATAAAGTAAAATATCACAATAGTAAACATCATAATAATTTATCAAATGGAAGGTGCATTTTGACAAATATGTGTAAGAGTAGGGTTTTAAGTTCATGTGTAAATTCAATCAATAGAAAACATAGCTTGATAAACCTATACACATCTATCTTTTGAATTACAAAGATGAATAAAGTCATAACAAACATATATTTCCAAGAGGGAGATTCAACAAAAACAATAAATACATCCAACATAAGAAAAGATATTGATGTTGTTGCATATAATATAAGAAAAGGTATAGTAATAATTTCATATAAGACATAAGAAATTGAAATGAAATTATTGATTTCTCTATAATCTAAAAGTTTAAATCTTCTATTCTTCAAGTCTCATTTA
Organism: Sequoia sempervirens; assembly: GCA_007258455.2. NCBI lineage: Eukaryota > Viridiplantae > Streptophyta > Pinopsida > Cupressales > Cupressaceae > Sequoia > Sequoia sempervirens. The sequence goes on along the minus strand of VDFB02270233.1, from coordinate 29,900 downwards.
CAATAATTTGTTATGGGCTTAATACATTTTACAATCATTAGATATTTCCTTTTATAGATAAAAATTTCCCTTCCTTTAAATGATTTTGAAATAATTAATATATATACACATCCACCAACGTAAATTTGATGGGAACATGTTTATCACAACTCATTTAGTAGATATCCTATTTTCTTAAAAAATATGTGGAGGTTTGGGGGTTCACATAGCACAAGGTGTCGTTCTACCATAAGAGATTAGGGAATCAAAGATTCAAATATAGGGATATTAGGTAAATACGGAAGTAAAAGTACATGAGCTTGAGGAAGAAAAATGGTGGGAACTCAAGGATCTAGATTTTTGCATAGTAATTCTATGAGAGGGAATATGGTATGGAAAAATATGAAGGTTGATAGTTTAGATGAAATTTTATGTTGAAGGGAGTTGGGATTTTTGGGTTAGAAATATCTAATGTCATTTATATTTATGAATGAGAAAGCCTAAGAATCAAAAAATAAGGGTAGAAAATCAAAGTTTTAAAATACTTGATGCTACTAGGATAAGGGAATGGAAATTTTTGAAAACTCATTTGGGTTGGCAAGGTTCGAGTTCTAAGATATGGCATGCAACTTGGAAATAGGGATTAGAAACTCCAAAAATATGCATGTAACTTTGAAAGAGAAAAATTTGTTGGGGTTCAAAGATTCATTTTCCTAGATACTTATTAATGAGCACAATTAATGGCTCAATTTTGATATGGTCTATTATCTATTCGTTGTTGCTATCATAGACTTTGACACTTGGTTGTTGACATTTTCTATGTTATTCCCTTAAAACCATAGACCTTGGGCATAAGTTTATCCTTGTGACTTTTAATGACATTATCATGCTATGTGAATTATCTATGTTGATTTTACAAGTGGTTGAATGAATGTTACTAAGGTAATTATAGATATGCAATTGTTGTACGTGCTAATGTTATTACGCAAGTTTACACTAAAATGTTGATGTCAATGAAGCCTGCCAAGTGGAAGAAACTCTTGCCAGCTGGTCGGTTACCAAGAAGCCAAGAAGATGATCATTAAAAGGTCAAAGGAGGGAAAACTCTCATGGAGGGAAATTCTTGATTTGAATAAAAGAATTTAACTACCTTTTTAATGGTCATATTCATTTGTTGAGAAAATATAGGAAGTGTGTTGTGCTAGATTCTCGTTGGAGCAAGTCTGCATTGACCAATTTAGTGCATGCATAACTTCCTCCATTTTTTTCTATGCTTTCAATAAGTGGCATCCTCCTATTTTTACGGAGTCGACTGCTTAGGTAGTTAGGGTTAATTAGTAGTTTTTCTCTCTATAAATAATGGTCAAATGCCCCTTTTGATAAGGTTGGATGTTCTGAGTTTTTATTCGCATTTTCCAGTTTTAGTAATACATTTATATTGCTGACATGTTGTAATCATGCTTTCAAGAAATAATATGATACTGAGTTGTTGCATTTGAGTTAGTTTAAGGGAGACTCACCCAAGGGAGCCCACTTGGTGAGAATTCCACCTATTTAATTTAGAAGTTATTTTTTGTTCAGTAGTTAGTTTCAATTTCAACAACTATCTGTTCCTGCAGCCATTGAAATTTTGTTTTGTGACTATTCCTGCAGCCAAGGAAGACAAAGTAGTTTCTTGTCTGTTTGCTGAGATTTCCATTTCTATCTTTCATTTCCAGTCCAGTTGTTAATGCTTAGTGCATATGTTGATTTATGCTCAGTATTTAAGTTGATTTTCTTCTAGCATTGTTTCTTTCCTAGTTTATGGATGATTGTAGTAGAGTCCTAGTGCACATACAGTGTTGACCCATTTCAAGTTTACATCCTTGGGTTGACAAATAAAATGCACCTTCATGATGAGTGAGATAACTACTTAGTGAAGATTTCCAATCTCTAAGTCATAGCTCTAAAGGCTTAGTTATTAAACCATTAAAGGAGGCCAACATTTTTGGCGTCGTTGCCAGGGATGGTGTCAAACTAGGAAGTTCTTTGGAGTCATTGATAGTTTCTTTCTTGCTATAGTATTTCTAAAATTTTTCTCTTAGTATACCCCTCATTTAGGAAAGTAATGACCTACTATTCTTTTACCAATTCTTTGTGTGAGTTGGCTGATACTGAGTTGATACCACATGCATAGAGGAAGGAGAAGAGATGCTTATGGGAGATTCCTTCCTAATGACCCTAATCCATTCCAGCTAGTTGAATATCAAAATCTTCCAAGAGACGAAGAAGAAGAAGAGGCACATCCTTTTGCTGATGCATTTCCCAATTTGACTAGTTCTAACACTTCCTCTGAAGACCAAAATCTGATTGAAAATCCATTTACTTTGGAACTCCACAAGCAGGCACGGTTGATGCAAATAGAAACAGACCTAACCAACCATGTTTTCTATTTCCTATCACTCATTAGAGTGAGGTTGATAACCTCAAAAATATCCTTGCTTCAGTCCTTTCTAATTTCTATGGGCTTTTCACAGAAGATCCTGACACTTTCCTATTTGAGTTTGATATCCTCTGTAGAAGCTATGACTATACCACTGATGCTCATAGGCTTAAGTTATTTCCTACCACCTTGAAAGAAGTTGCATTGAGATGGTTTATGAGCTTAGGAAAGAATATTGTAGAGACTTGGGATGACATGAAGAAAAAATTCCTTAAGAAGTACAAGGAGTATTGCAGGGGCAATGACATGAGAGGAGATGACATCTTTAAGATGCAGCAGAAGGAAGATGAGAGTTTGGAGGATTACATTTTAAGGTTTATGTTTTTCCTACAAAAGTATCCACATCATACACTCAATGAAGAGTCTCAAAAGTTTATCTTTCTTAGAGGAATCAATGGCAGTTGCAATGATGCTCTAGACCTGATGGGAGGAGGAGATATCACCCAAATTCCTTGGGATGATATTAAGAAGATATGTCAAAACTATTCCAGGGAAGCTTCAAAGAAAGGAAGTGGCTACATATCCTCTATGGGTAAATCATCCACCAATGGAGTTTCAAGGATTGAGATTACTCACTTGTTGGCAGATTTCAAGCAAGATATCATAAATAATCTGACTACTCAGTTGGATACGCTTCAAGCAAAGAAGAAACATGAGGAGGTAGAGGAAATGTTGGCAGAATATTTCTCTCATTGTAGACAAAAGAAGAAGGACAGATGCAAAATGGCAACTAACATTGACAGCAAGCATATCCCACCTGAGTTCAAGCCAATCCAGGGTGATGATGATCAAGTCTATTACATTGCACAAAGGAGACCATGGGCCCCAAAATAAGGTATGCCACCAGATCTGTTATCTTTTGTTGGGCCTTATTTCAATTCTTATGTGTCTGGTAACCAATGGCAACCCCCATATCCATCCAACTATGGAGGATATCCACCACACCCTTGGAATAACCCTCCAATTACCTAGCCCAATCACCAAAAATCTCCACCCCAGTGGCAACAACCTCAGGGGAATTTATAGCAGCTTCAGGGGAATTTGCAGCCACCTCTAGGAAACTAGCAACAAACATCCCACTGGAGGGGAGGACAATAATATCCAAACCAAACAACTAGTTACATGCAGCCACCTTCACAACCTCAACAACCTGCTATAATGCCTCCTCCTACTAGCTCAAGTTCAAACACACCTAGACCTACTCAGTTACCAACTCAACCCACACCTAACCCAAATAACAAACCACAACAACAACTAGTATACTCTACAGATCCTAATCAATTCCCTGCATATGTTGTGAGTGTGAGTGACATTCATCTGCATTCAGGAACTACTTTGCCAGCTCCTTCCACTCCTATCATCACCGAGCTTCCTGTGGAAGAAGAGGAGCATCAGAATGTTCCCATTCAACCAAATGTGCCTAAAAATCTTGAACCAATTCAACAGACTACTCAAGATCCATCATTTCCTCAAAGGTTAGAAGTTGCTAAATAAAAGGAAGAGGAGGAAACAACCTTTGAGATTTTGGATCAGTTGAAACACATATGTGTTAAGATACCTTTTTTTCAAGCCATCAAATATGTCCCTATAGATGACAAAGCAATCAAGGAAGCATTCCTCAAAAAGCCAGGGAGGAAAAAGAAAGACTCCACTACAGTTCATGTGGTAGGGAAGTTAGCAAATATCATGCTTGGGAAAGTTACTGTTCCCAAATACACTGACCCAAGTAGTCCTATGGTAGGAGTTGTCATAAATGGAATCCAAATCAAGACTAAGGATATCCTGCAACAACTAAATATTGTGAACATGAGGCCTACTCCTAATGTCCTATAGCTTGCTAATAGTTCTACTGTTAAACCTGATGGTATAGTAGAAGACCTGGTGGTAATTCTAGACTCTTGGGAGTACCCAATAGATTTTATGATCCTTTCCCCTAAAGCTATACTAGGTGGGTATCCCATTATTCTAGGAAGGCCATGGCTAGCCACAACAAATGCCTACATTGGATGTCGATCAAGGGACATGACTATTTCTAATGGGAAAAGCACCAAAAAGCTTGTTCTCTACCCTCCTGCTCAACCATCTCATGATATGGATAACCCCATACAGCTACATGTTGGAGAAGAGGCCGAGGAAGTCAATTCAATAGCAAAAATCATGATGTTAGGCAGAATTTATTTCATGCAACTTGAAGAAGAAGATGAAGTGCCATCCCACATAATTCAGAACCGTTGGGAGGTGCATGAAGAGTCATCTACTCATGAAACTGGTTATGTAGGACTAGTGAAGACACTTCTACCCGCTCTTCCTGCAACTGAACTTCCTGCAGCAACTAATATGCTTCATACATTGTTGCCACACGAACTAAAAATGCCAAGTATTAGTGAAGCAACTATGATAGAGTTAACCACACAAGTGCAAGTGTCAGAAGGGAAATATCTAAATATCAATAGCAAGTTGAATCAAGAGAAACAATTGTCCTTGAAAAACCTGTTGAAGACCCATCAATATGCATTTGCATGGGACTACCATGAAAGGGATTGAACCCCAAGCTTTGTACTCATAGGATATATATTAGAGATGATTGCACACCAATGAGGCAACCACAGAGGAGAATCAACCTTGCATTGAGGGAGATTGTAAAAGGGGAACTACAAAAATTATTGGAGACAAGATTTCTACCCCATCTTAGACAGCCAGTGGGTGTCCCATTGGTGATTGTCCCTAAAAAGGGAGGTAAATGGAGAGTTTGTGTTGACTACAGGGAAGTCAATTCTTCCACCAAAAAGGATCATTTTCCCCTCCCTTTCATAGACCAAGTACTGGATTCCCTTGCAGGCAAGCAATATTTTTATTTTCTAGATGGATTCAATGGCTATAATCAGATACAAATTACACCTGAGGATCAAGAGAATACAACGTTTACCTGTCCATGGGGGACTTATGCCTACTCGGTACTTCTATTTGGGTTGTGTAATGCACCTGCAACTTTTCAAAGGGCAGTCAGTAGTATATTTTCAAACATCTCAGATGATCACATGGAGATTTATATGGATGATTTTACTACCTATGGTGTTGATTTTGTAGAAGCACTAGAGAATCTAAGGAAGGTTTTACAGATATGTGAAGACCATAATCTGTCCTTGAATAGTGAAAAGTGTTTCATGATGATGTAGGAAGGAGTAGTCCTTGGACACTACATTTCTCAAAAAGGAATTCAAGTAGACCCAGCCAAGATTGAGGTGATTACAAATCTGCCTATTCCTGCAAAGCAAAAAGATGTTAGGAGTTTCTTGGGACATGCAAGGTACTATAGGAATTTTATCAAATATTTTAGCAAAATTGCAACACCACTATACAATCTTCTGACTAAAGATGTTGAATTCTAGTGGACAAAGGACTGTGACAAAGCATTCTTTGATTTGAAAGTAGCTTTAACTCATGCTCTTGTACTCAAAGGCCCTTATTGGGGGCTTCCTTTGCATATCCATATAGATGCATCAAATTATGTTGTAGGAGCTATATTGGGACAAAAAGAAGGGGCAATTGAGAATGCAATCTATTTTGTCAACAAAAACCTACAAGGAGTTGAATTCAATTACACAGTGATAGAAAAGGAAATGTTGGCAGTCATCTATGCCCTTAACAAATTCAGGCACTACATAACAAGTTATCATATCTTCATTCATACAGAACATGCAACCATAAGATACCTCATGAATAATCCCTTGATTTCAAGAAGGCTAGCAAGATGGTTGTTGTTGATGCAGGAGTTTGACATCACCATTGTTGATAAACCAGGAAAGGCAAATGTTGTAGTAGACTTTCTTTTTAGATTGACTACATCAGACGGCACTCAGGTCATTGATGACTCTTTCCCTGATGAACATTTGTTTTCCATCAGTGTGCATACACCTTGGTATGCTGACATGGCCAATTACCTGGTTATAGGGAGAGTTCCTCCTCATTTCTCTCCAAAAGAGAGAAGGGTACTCATTGAGAAAACCTTTCCTTTATCATAGATTGCAGGATATTTATTCTACACTGGACTAGACCATGTCATGAGGAGATGTGTAAGGGAAGATGAGACATATGATATATTGCATGCATGTCACAATGAACCCTGTGGAGGGAATTTTGCATTCAAGAGGACAACAATGAAGATTCTTAATACATGATATTATTGGCCCACACTTCATAAGGATGCAGGCAGGTATACTAGGAAGTGTGCTAGATGCTAGAGGATGGGTCAACCAACTAAGTTTGATGAGATGCCTCTTTACCCACAGGTAGTCATCACTCCATTTGATAAATGGGTACTAGATTTTGTAGGTCCCATTTATCCTCCATCAAATGGTAAATCCTACATCTTGGTTTGCACTAACTATGTGACCAAGTGGGTTGAGGTTAAAGATATGACGCATGCTAGAGATAATAAGGTTGCAAAAAAAATTTATGAGAAAATATTCACTCGTTATGGGGTCCCAAGGGAGATAGTGATTGATCAAGGGGCTCAATTTACGTCAACCCTTGTTACAAAATTAGTCAGTAATTATAATGTGAGGCATAGGAAATCTACCCCCTATCATCCTCAGGCCAATGACCAGTCTGAAGTGATCAATAGGGAAATTGAGGCAATTATGACCAAAATAGTGGCTATTCATAGGAAAGACTAGGAAAATAGGCTGCCAGAAGCTATCTGGGCCTATAGGACAACCTGGAAGACAACCACAGGTTTCACTCCTTTTGAATTACTGTATGGAAGGATAACTATGATTCCCATTGAATTTGAGCATAAGACTCTTAGGACTGCATTAGATCTTGGGATGGACATATCTGGGGCACAAAAGGATAGAATCATGTAGCTAAATGCTTTGGATGAGATGAGAAAGACAACCCTGCATCCTACTGAGGTAGTACAAAATCAAAGGGTCAAATGGCATGATAGGTACATAAAGGACAAGAAGTTCTAGCCTAGTGAGTGGGCACTCCTTTATGACTCCAAGTATCAAGATAATGCAAGAAAATTGCAAACAAGATGGTTGGGACCATATGAAGTTGCAAAAGTCTTTCCTAGTGGTGTTGTACAACTCACAACCATTGACCTTGTCAGATTCAAACTTCTAGTCAATGGTCACCGTCTAAGGTTGTATCATAAGCCAACATCCAAGGAGGAATTCATGCAGCGATTTAACCAACAGCCAACCTCTGAAATTCCTACAGTCGAAAGAAGCGGACCTAGTGTCCCTCGTTATGACTGATCCAAGTACACATGCAATCACTTCATAATAAATATTTCCACTTTTGTGGGAATCCACTTATTTATTAATCCACCCATCTGCCCATCCATCTCCACATTCTCTCTCTTCCATAACCCCACCATCACTCCACTTCGCCATCACTTCATTCCATCACCACCACATTAATTGCTCAACCATACTTTTTAAAGGTAACTGGTACTTTCTCCACATTCTTTGCAAAGATACTCCATGTTTTTAGGTATGTACGAGACAATTTGTTATATCCTAATTACCTTTAGTGCATTTCTTTAATTACTGTAATTTAATATGGATATTTCACATGGCATAAAATTGTACTCCACCCTATCAAATCATAACTACCACCCAACCTATGTGGACACATGCTCTAATTTAGGTTGGGGGGGAGTTTCAACTCACAAGTCCACATGTCATCCATGTCAACAAATTTGAAATAAGCCAATTTGAATGATAAATTGAAATGACGACTTGCACGTGTGAAATGTCACTGAACTGCTGCCATTTTTCTTGATAATACCCTTCATTTATTGCTCTTTATTGCCTAGTCATAATCTTAAACGTCACCCAAAAAAGGTAAATTGGTGAGCTACATGACATTGGCATCAACACTACAAAAGAATTGTAGGAAGAAGAAGTTGGGGTTTTCAGGGAGAGATTACAGGAAAAGGAAATTTAGTTGAAGTGCTTGTTTGATCACGGGAAGCTAAAACAATGGGGGGTCAGCTAATTAGGAATGAACCCACGGTTCATGATGTGGTAATGCAAGATGCACCTTCTTTGAAAGAGTTCAAGAATTGTGGATGGCTGGATTATTTCTTGAAACTTGATAGCTACAATGAGGACATTATACAAGAATTTGCACAGACACTCTCTAAGGGGAAGGAAATAGTAAAAGGGTTAGAGGTGATCACTACTGAGGAAAGAATTGCAGAGGTAACAGGTTTACCTGTTGATGGAGAGCCATACCCTGCTACTAGAGATGCAAGGTTAGCCAGGGCTGAATTTACTTAACCTAGTGACCCTCCATTGGTTGTGGATAAACAAGGTATGAAGAGAACTTCTCTACCAAATCCATGGAAACAAGTATCCATCCACATTGTCAAGTATATTACTTGTGAGGGTTTCCATTCATGCCTCCATTTTGTACACTTCAAGCTCCTGAACCATATGAGGCATGGAAGAAGAATGAGCATGCCCAGTGTGTTATACCACCTCCTTGCCATCATGGTGGTCGAAACGCAAAAAGGTAGGGATAATTTTGTCTCTCACCATTGTTTAATAAAATTGTTAGTAGAGAAATATTTGCAAGAGGTGTCTGACATGACATGGGAAAAATTTGTAAACATTGATCAATTTAGACCAGAAAATGTACGTCCTAGAGGTCAGCCTCAACCTCGTAGGGTTAGTAGGGAAGAGAGGGCTATTGAAACCACTCATAGAGAATCAACCTTTGGTGCAAACCCTAGTTCAAACCCTCCTGAAGACGAGCAAGCTATCAAAATTAGTTCTTCTGAGTCAGAATATTCAGATGAGGAAAGTTCATCCTCAGACTTTGATATTAATGTTCTTCCCAAAACCCCAATTCAAACTAGGGCTGCCCTTAGGAGAGAGGAAGCACAGATGAAAGAAGTAGAAATGAGAAAGGGGAAGGGCAAGGAGCAAATGGTAGAAAAAGAAACACCAAGCCCTAAGAAACGAAAGACTGATAACACTGTTCTTCCTACAGCCGAGGAAAAAGATAAAAACCCTCATAAGAAATCAAAAACACCTAGGCCAACCATTGGTGTACCTCCAAAGAGAAGCCCTAGGCTTAGAAAAACATCTAGGGAGGAGATGGAAGCCCCAATGGGGCAGGTGAATGTTGAGGAAAAAGATATTTTTGAGGAACAAGCAAATATCAAATTAGCAGAGCTTGTTGCCATTGTAGAGCAGGTTGAGAATCAAGAGCAAGATGAAATTCAAGAACCCCTACAACAAGAACAAGATGAGAATCCAAGACTCCTGTAGCCAGAGTAGGATGAACAACAAGAATCACTGGAACTAGTGCCATTTGAATGGCAGGAATCGGTGCCAAAGAAGATTTTGGTAGGAACACATAAACCTCCTGCCTTTTCATGGAATGATGTAGCTATAAAATTATGGAGTGAGATGCAAAGAAAAGAGGAGGAATGGAAAAAGGAGAAACACAAGCTACAGGGTGAGATTAAAAATAAAAATATAGAGATTGAAGAAAAGAATGTCAAGATTGTTGCCTTGAAGGAAAAGGTAGACAATGTGGTAGATTTAATACCCAAAATGCTGGCATGCATAATCCTCCAAGAGTGTATGCCCTGCATTTGAAGGAGCAAAATATTTCCTTTAAACTATCAAGGATTATTTTAGGTTTGAGTCTTTCTCTTGACACTCCACATGAATTTTTCCAAGATTATCAGTTTGCCCCTCCTAATGTTAAAAATTTGTTGTGTGAACTATACCTGCATAATTATGTTGTGTTTGATGATCATGATTGGAATCCCTTACTATATATTAGAGATCTCCATTTAAGGGCATTTATGTCCTGGATTCATAATGAAATTAGTTGGGGACAATAGTATAGAACTTACAGGGAAAGGGAATTTCATACTCCCTTGCCTCTCAGGGTTGAATCTAGTAACCCTGCAGACATTTTCCAAACATGGCATAGAATTCTTTATCGCCCAAGCTACAAGAATAGGATTATGCATGTTAGAGAAGAGACCTACAAGGAATATGAGAAGGTAGCTGAAACTACAAGAAATCAGTAATGGGGTACTTAGCGCAGAGGTGGAATAGTTTTCCAGAAGAGTTGAAACAAGTTGAACCCCACTCTTTACAGAACTATGTTGCAACATGCAAAAGAGTCGAAAAATACATATAGATTGGAAGGTTGAGACAATAGTTTTGGCTTCCATTAACATTTTAGCCACCTACACTATTGTGGCCTATGCCAAATTACAAGCTTTACTAGTATGACATAGCTGCAAAAAGGGAAAGATGGAACAGACTGAAGAACAAACAAGGATTCTATTGGGATCCTAATTCAGACACTGTAGAGACAAATGTGGGACAATTGGTAGTTGGTGACTTCAAGGCATTGACTAGGAAAAATAATAGTGCTCCTTTTGTTGGAGGACCAGCAAAACGTTAGGTTGGGGGGAATGATGAGACCAATTAATGGCTCAATTTTGATAGGGTCTATTATGTATTTTTTGTTACTATCATAGACTTTAACACTTGGTTGTTAACATTATCTATGTTATTCCCTTAAAACCATAGACCTTGGGCATAAGTTTATCCTTGTGACTTTTAATGACATTATCATGCTATGTGAATTATTTATGTTGATTTTACAAGTGGTTGAATGAATGTTACTAAGGTAATTATAGATATGCAGTTGTTGTGTGTGCTAATGTTATTATGTAGGTTTACACTAAAATGCTGATGTCAACAAATCCTGTCAAGTGGAAGAAACTCTTGCCAACTGGTTGGTTACCAAGAAGCCAAGAAGATGATCATTAAAAGGTCAAAGGAGGGAAAACTCTCATGGAGGGAAATTCCTAATTTGAATAAAAGAATGTAACTACCTCTTTAATGGTCATATTCATTTGTTGAGAAAATCTAGGAAGTGTGTTGTGCTAGATTCTCGTTGGAGCAAGTCTGCTTTGACCAATTTAGCACATGCATAACTTCCTCCATCTTTTTCTATGCTTTCAATAAGTGACATCCTCCTATTTTGATGGATTCGACTGCTTAGGCAGTTAGGGTTAATTAGTAGTTTTTCTCTCTATAAATAATGGTCAGATGCCCCTTTTGATAAGGTTCAATATTTTGAGTTTGTATTCGCATTTTCAAGTTTTAGTAATACAGTTATATTGTTGAGATGTTGTAATCATACTTTCAAGAAATAATATGATACTTTGAGTTGTTGCATTTGAGTTATTTTAAGGGAGACTCACCCAAGGGGGCCCACTTGGTGAGAATTCCACCTATTTAATTTAGAATTTATTTTCTTTTCAGAAGTTAGTTTCAATTTCAGCAACTGTTTGTTCCTGCAACCACTGAAATTTTGTTCTATGACTATTCTTGCAGCCAAGGCAGACAAAGTAGTTTCTTGTCTATTTGCTGAGATTTCCATTTCTATCTTTTATTTCTAGTCCAGTTGTTAATGCTTAGTGCAGATGTTGATTTATGCTCAGTGTTTAAGTTGGTTTCCTTCCAGCATTTTATTTTTGGCATTGTTTCTTTCCTAGTTTATGGATGACTGCAATAGAGTCCTAGTGCACATACAATGTTGACCCATTTCAAGTTTATGTCCCTGGGTTGACAAATGAAATGCACCTTCATGATGAGTGAGATAACTACTTAGTGTCAATGTCCAATCTCTAAGTCACAGCTCTAAAGGCTTAGTTATTAAACCTTTAAAGGAGGCCAACACTTATTATCTTTTGAACATGAAGATAATGAAAGTCTAAAAACTTGTCGCATGTTGGATATCAAGAAAATTGGGAATGTGATGCACACTTCTTAGGAAAATAAATTTTGAAGGAGAGAAAGCTAGCATGAAAATGTATGAAAGTCTACAAGTTTAGGATTTTAGGGAATTATAAAATTGGGATCTTGGAGGAGAGGAATATAGGTAGGGAAAACCCCAAAAAAAAATTAAAAAGCAAGAGACCAACCCAAATATCCTTATACTTAGAACTTTTTTGAATATTTTTATTTGATCCCATGACAAGGGTAGGAGGAAAAACTGATACTTGGAGAAAAAATGGCTAAGTTGATACAAGAGTGAATGCCAAAATCGTCATTGCTTTGTAGGGGAGTAGGTGTTACGATTTGGTTATACATGATACCATGGGTCAAAAGGAAGGATTTTTTTTGCAACACATCAAGAATAAAGGGTTAGGCTTACTTGATATGACATCCTCTTGGAATGGTATAGAGGAAAACTAACAAGTTCACAAAAAAGTAACAAATGCCAAGACTCAAACTTCTAGCCTAATACTTACATGATACCAAGTTTGTTGGATCCTCTAGAGTCCAGATTTGAATAAGTGGAAAACTATCAAGAGATTTTTTTTTTTGGAGTGTAAGGGAAATAGTGATAATGCAAACAAGTGGGTATGTGAAAACCTGTAACTCTGATAGGCAAGAAAATGAGAGAATTAGGGAATAAAAATAAATCATGATAACACACAGATGCTTGAAATTATAATGAATGAATAAAATGAGGTTCATAGATGGGGAATTGAGGCAAATATATTCATGTAATAGAAAAATCAAAACCTTGGTTAAAGCCAACAACCATCTCAAAGACTTTAACTCTTTATATTTTTTTTCCATTTTGACATTTAGGAAAATGAAAAGGACAATTTTTTGGTATGGTGGGGTGACAAATCAATGATGCATTTTAACCCAAGGAAAGAAAATTTCAATTTTTTTATAAGGTTAGAAACAAGGACAAAAATTGGCTCTAACTAGGTGCAAGTAGCTTGTGGATGTAACAAGAGTCTAGAATCTCTAGCATTGACTACTATTTTATCATTGAGCTATAAATTCTAAAGTTGCAAATGTTATTGAATAAAATAATCTGAGACAAAGACACAAAAAAAACAACAAGACCAAAAATAAAGGGAACAAAGCCTAATCATCTAATGCATAATACATAGGACAACCCATTTCATTGTTTGAATAACTTCAATTAAATTTCTCATTGTGAGGTTAGGGAAATTGAGCACCATCAACATATGTCAAGAGGTAGGTGTTTTTACCATAAAATTTTCAAATCTAGAATAGGCCCATCCAAAGAGAATCAAACTTTCTATGGTTACCTCTTGGCTCCCTTTTTTACCCCACAATAATAATAGGCTATTGACTACAAAATCCCTATGTTTATCCCTCTTTTCAAGATCTATTTAACTTTGGCCTCATGTTCTACAATCTTGTCTACTATTATTTCTCTTTTCTCTTTTGTTTTGGTCAATTACATGGGATTATTTTATGTAACAATCCTTTGAACTATTCATATTTGATAATATTTTATAATTGTAGTGTAGAAAGCTTCAAATGTATGGCAATCTTACTAACAATTTTGTAAATAAGTTCAAAAAGGAACATGCCAATAGCTCTTTTTTGTGTGATTCTATTTATCCAAAGTGAACAAAAGATATTTTTATGCCAATTTATTTGGTTGCCATCAAGAATATTGTGGATAATGGTTGTGAGGTTCTTATTTTGGACTTAGATTGACCATTACCTTGTGGGTAGTAATCTAATGAGTGAGATAATATGATTTCATACTTACAAAAAATATAAATATCTCCAAATAGGAAAATTTTGAAGCATTATTAATTACTATTTTTTGAGGAATCTTGAATCTTACCACTATATTTCTTTGATGAAATTATTATTTTTGGTGTAGTGTTTTTTGACATGAATCAAATAAACCCACTTGGTGAAGTAATTAATAGTGTTTAGTACATGAGAGTGGCCAATACTAGAATGTGGGTTAAGTATGCTTCTAAAATCCAAAATCCATTACCAAAATGGCTCTTCAACTATAATAGGCCTCAAAGATAAGGCAAGGAGCTTAGGTATTTTCATAATTTATTTACATGCCTCATATTTAAACACCCAAACATAATAATTCTTAAGCATACAAGGCCAATAGTAATCATTTTCTTATAATTTTAAAAGTAATCATAGAAGAAAAAAAGTGCCCTCCATAGGCCTCATTATAAAAAAAATCTAATAACTTCAATTGTTATTATTTGTCCACACAACCCAAGAAGGTTCTATCTTTTCTTTATTATACAATATATTTTCTTAGATGATGTATTTAGAAACCTTTAGCCTAATTGTTCTTTCCTCTTTAGTAGAGATATGTTAAGGACAATTTTAAGTGAGGAAATAAGCAATATTTGAGAACCATTCATTCATAAGTCCAACAAAGAGGGAAAGTGGGAGATTTTAAGATTCATTTCACTTGTTTTCTTTCTTATTTTATATTATAATTTTGCACATTTCATGTACTCTTACCTAATTTTTAGTTTTAATATCCATGCCATATTTGTGTAGCTTGGAAATATAGTACTTTTTGAAAACTCGATCTCCTACTCAATAAGGTTAATTTTCACTACTATGTTGGACACGTAGACAATTGAATGTGAGTATACTAGCATATATATATATTATTTTAATAATAATATATATAAAATAGCCGAGAGATATCCTTCTCGAGGCGCCTATAAAAATTTGATTAAAAAATAGGTGCCTCGAGAAGGATATCTCTCGGTGTATTTTATATATATTATTATTAAAATAATATACATATATGCTAGTAGCAGTTGCGGCGCAACATGCGATATCTTAAATAAAAAGTAAATTAATTTATAGTATATTTATTATATATTATTATAAAATACTTTATTATAAAATTATTATAATAATTAAAATATTCTAATATGATCAAGGTTAGGATTAGGTTCAGGGTTGGGGCTAGTATTAGGGTACGGGAAAAGATCAGGGTTAGGGTTAGGGTTAGGGTTTAGGGTTAGGGTTAGGGTTAGGATGAGGGTTAGGGTTAGGGTGAGGGTTAGGGTTAGGGTTAGGATGAGGGTTAGGGTTAAAGTTAGGTTAGAGTTAGGGTTAGGGTTAGGGTCAGGATGAGGGTTAGGGTTAGGGTTAGGGTTAGGGTTAGGGTTAGGGTTAGGATTATGATTAGGGTTAGGATTAGGTTTAGGCTTATTAATTTTTGTTTAGGATTAGGTTTAGGGTTACGGTTACGGTTAGGATTAGGGTTACGGTTAAGGTTAGATTTAGAATTAGGGTTAGGGTTAGGGTTTAATTAGGTTAGGTTTAAGCGTAAGGTTAGGGTTAGGATTAGGGTTAGGATTGGGATTAGGGTTAGGGTGAGAGTTAGAGTTAGGGTTAGGGTTAGAGTTAGGGTTAGGGTTTAATTAGGTTAGGGTTAGGGTTAGGATTGGGATTAGGGTTAGGGTTAGGGTTAGGGTTAGGATTTAATTAGGGTAGAGTTAGGTTAGAGTAAGGGTTAGATTTAGAGTTAGGGTTAGGGTTAAATAATAATATTATTATATAATAATATTTTAGTATACTTTTAGGATTAGGGTTAGGTTAAGATTGATTTGCAAACATTTATTAAATAATTTTTTTAAAATTTAAATATAAATCTTAAATTTGAATTTATATAAAGTGCATGGATATTTATAAGGCATTCATTTTTTTTAATTTTATAGATCAAATAAAATTTCATATATATATATAATTGCAATTAGGGTTTTATTAGGGTTAGGATTACGATTAGGGTTAGGATTAGGTTTAGGGATAGGGTTACGGTTAGGATTAGGGTTAGGGTTAGGATTAGGGTTAGGATTGGGATTAGGGTTAGGATTAGTATTAGGTTAGGGTTTAATTAGGTTAAGGTGATAGTTAGGGTTAGGGTTTAATTAGGTTAGGGTTAGGGTTAGGATTGGGATTAGGGTTAGGGTTAGGGTTAGGATTTAATTAGGGTAGAGTTAGGTTAGAGTTAGGGTTAGAGTTAGAGTTAGGGTTAGGGTTATATAATAATATTATTATTATTATATAATATTTGAGTATATTTTAGTATAATTCTAGAATTAGGGCTAGGTTAAGATTGATTTGCAAACATTTATTAAATAATTTTTTTAAAATTTAAATATAAATCTTAAATTTGAATTTATATATATTTAATTGCAATTATCATTTGTATAACATTGATTTTTTAAAATCATTTAAAAATTGAAACTAACATTGGATAAAATATGTAAATTTTTTTTAAACATTTGCTTATAAATATTTAACTTATATTTGAGGCACCATTTAATATTTCATATAGATTTCGCACACATCCACTTTAAAAGTATATTTAATGTCCACACATTTTAAAAAACCACATACATTACAAATAATGAGTAGCACAAAATATGTTATCAAAAGAAAAAAAATAGAAATGGAAGTGTTATATGTTTCCACACATCCTCTTCAATTTTTTTTTTAAAGCTCTTTTTTATATTATAATATAAGTTGAACAAAATTAATAAGCCTTTCCTACAATGTGTACAAAGTTTGTAAATATAAGAAGCATTTAAGGTCAAATAAGAAGTGATTATACTAATAACATCTCATTGTAATGGTGCAAATACATTACAAATTCTTCAACAATGAGATCGGTATTACGACCTTTATTTTGATAGTGATCTTCATATACTTCTTTGAGCATATTTGGAAATGCGGCTACTATAGTATATGCCTCATGAACTTTTTTGCAACAGCTTCCATTGTCATTATTTCTAGTTCCTCGACATCATCATCGATCATTAAGCTTGTATTTTCAATTTCTTTGACAATCTTATTACAACACTCTAAAACTGTTCTTGCACATTTGTCGACAGGGGTTTCAACAAAATCATTTGACCTTACAGAGACAGTTGGGCTTTCAACTATAATTTCTGATTCATTATGTGAATCTTCCATTTTCAATTAGATTATTTGCTGAAAATAAAAGAAAAATAAAATTAAGGTTAGCATTTAAGAATGATAAGAACAAAAGTGTCCATAATATTTCATAAAATAAAATTCAAAAATAATTTTTTTAGTAACAAATAGTGCATAAAATAAATAATGAAAAAACTTTATATATATTTGAAATAACACAAAAAAATCTAATTTCATAATTTTGACAAAATTAAACTTTATATTTGATTGAATTTAGGCATAAATACTATGTTCAAAGATTCATTTTGCAAAAAATTGTCAAATAAAAGATTTAAAAATATTTCCACTTAATTAAACATTTATGCATGTGTAATAAATGTAACACACATTTTTTTTAAATATTTTCAAAATTGAATATACTCATAGATACAATACTTATATAGTTTGGGAACATTTGTCACATAATTTATGTACAATCATTTCATCTAATTAACCATGGATGCACTAGTAATAACTCTCCATCTTCAGTATCATCAAGATTAGTTCAAACTTTAATTGTCAACTTGGACTTTACAGCAAACAAAGTAGGTATACCATAGTTCTCATGTAACAATCTAAATGATGGCATTACCTAATGCACCATGAATCTAATGGTGTTCTTGAACTTAAGAGTTGTGAGAATCAATTCTTCATGTGGGCCCATGTGATAACTAATTTTGGATGGTCCCTTAAGAAATCTCATGAACTTCATACTCAATTCATCAGATAGTGTTTGTCTTTTGATATTTACCGTTGGTCTAATTGTGATTTTCCAGATGCATCCGGCAAGGTAAAGATTTTGAATCTCATGGTAAAGAGCAATCGACCAATCACAAAAATCTATAATCTCAATCTGTAGATGATGAAATTCAACATCTAAGCTCATTTTGATCTTTGATTCATATAGGGAATTAAAGTATACAACATAATTGGGAAATTTTATTTGAGAAGTTCGTGGTCCATTGTTATTTATTCGCTTCACCATCCTATCTCTCACCCAATATTGAACACTCATTTCCTCTATACAAAGGAGGACATGGGGTGGAAGATGTGGGTGATACTTTGACAACCAATTGTACGTCCATGTTGTACGGATTGGATCTAACATTTTGCTATTGTGCATGAAAATTATTATTAGCTCTTGCATTACTATTAAATAGAAAAATAAATAAAATTTCTAAACCAATTTGAAAAATGCATAAAGGATAGTAAACATAAAGAAAATGCATGCTATCAAAGTAACTCACTTCAAATTTAATGGAATTGATATATATATATATATACACACACAATTTCTTGAAGGTTAGAATATGAAGTAAATTTTAGAATTTTTTTTGAAATAAATATTAAACTATAAAGTGAAACACAAAAATGACCATTAGAACACATATCTGGGAATTCATTTTACGTTAACCATATAAAAACAATGCAAAGTTACATGATCTTTATTTAAGAAGCATGCATGTTGAAAAGAGATTAATTACATTTCAAATGTAAGTTATATTGGAAATTGAATTCAATAAATAACATGACATTCTTAAATTTATATAAGAATTTTTTATCATTTATTTTTAATCAATAGAAATTACAAAAGCGTACAATGGAATATTTTAAGTCGTGCCCAAAAAGAACACATATATTAAATCCATTGAAACAAAATTCTTGAACAGACATTGTGAATGCATGTATAATAGTATATATAATATTAGTGATTATTTTGGTTGCAAAAAAGAGCACGTGTATGAAATCCATTGAAGAAAATTTCCACAAAAAGTATATTACATCAATTATCTTCTAAAAATTTGAGTCTGCCTTCTTCAGCCTTGCGCTTGGCAAGTTGTCTACCATTTTTCATCTTTTCATAACGGTCATATGTGAATGGTGGCATAATTCTTAGGCCATCTAGAGACTTTACACGAGATATGCCAACAAATGTCAATCCTGTTCTTTCTCTTGGTCCAATATCAACGGTGGCTTTTGAAAGAGTCAAACCCTGTGATTTATGAATTGTCAATGCCCAAGCCAATCTTAATGGCATTTGGAGTGTCCTCCCCCTTTGTATTGTTGTAATTGGAATTACATTTGGATTGTGATCATCAAATGGTACTCCTGAGTAGCTATCAAACTCGACCATTACATATGTGGGTGGTTCCGGTGGACCACTTCCAGGTTTGTATACAATCTTTCTAATATATCCTAAAGCTCCATTCACAAGACCTACTTGTATCCAAAGGTTTGAGGTCAACATTACCCTGGCATCCTTACAAATCAATAATTCTAGATCAAGTTCATCATTTGAGCATCCTTCTGTTGCATTAATACTTCCTAATTTTGTTGCAACACAACGTGCAACAGGATGCTTCAATGAGTATAACATTGTTTTGTTATGGTTATGAACATGTTCATTCGTGGAGAATAAATGAACAACATTTTCAAACTCCTCATTGCTTGTTGTATCCATGGAAATACTGGTTCTTGTCATGAGCAAATTCCAATCATCGATTGTTGGGTTTGCATCTCTCAGATTTGTCAATAGTTGACGAAATCTTTGTTGATGGATTTTTTCTCCATCTTGCCTGAATATTTTATCTAGAGTAACCACCATTCTGAATTCTTCCCATAGTAACTTAGCTCTCCGGTTGCTATCATATGCTGGTTTATCACTAACTGGAGGCAACTGGCCCAAGTCTCCAACCAAAATCATAGATATACCTGGAAGATAATCAATAACAATTATTATCAATACTATTTACATTTATATCTACAAAATTTATATATTAGTTATACTACAATATAAAGTACTTATTTTTGTTAATGATAATAATTTGTATACCTACAAAGTTAATGTTTGCATTTTGTGGGAATGCTTGTCGAAGTCGAGAATCTATGTTCTCTAGCATGTTTTGACCGATGAAGCTCATTTCATCAATCAAAATGTATTTGATGTGTGCTATTTCTTCTTGAAAAATTGTTAGTCTTGCTCCTTCGAGTTGAGAAAAATCTCTTATTGGAATTCTCAGTTTTGAATGAATTGTGGATGCTCCTATGTTGAATGTTGCATCTCCAGTTGGTGCGAGTAATAGAAGTGGAGAACGGCTCGGAATTGCTGCATTTTCAAGAGATTGACTAATAGCACCAATTAGATATGACTTTCCTGTCCTTGCTGTTCCTTGAATTATCATTAGCAATGGTGATGGATTCTGATTATTAGGGTAGTGTTCCATAATAATGTTGAGTGCCTTTCTTTGTTTAACACTAAGGTTTGTATAGTCGATACACTGTGGTATCTCATCATGTATGAGACACCCATGATCTCTCATGTTGCTTATAAAATTTACTGCTTGATTTGTGTACACTTCACCTTGGTATTCACTACACCAGTCTGCTTGTCTATCAACATCTCTTCTACCCAACATATCTATTTCAGAAACTTGAATATGTTGACCATTGTGTAGTCTTGATATTATTTCCCATTCATGCTCTGTAATATTTTGTTCAATACCTTCATTGTCTTCAATTTCAGAATCACTATTGTTTTCAACATTTTCTTCATTTGCTCTTCGCTCCACATGCCAAGGGTTATACTGAAATGATTCCTAGTTTGCTATTATGGATTCATTACCGTGACCAATATCTCTTTCCATGTCATGAAATGGTTTGTACAATAATAACTCTGATAAGCAAAAATCAATCCATTTTTCTGACTCACGTGGAGGAATAGATAAGAACCTAGGAAATACTCTAACAATAGCAATTGTTTGTCTTGGCTCCCATTTGTTATCTCTTCTTCTTTTAGGATTATATATCCATGATTTTGCTGCATCAATGAGTGTGACAGCTTCCATACAAAAAGGCCTTGTTTTATATCCATCGATGAAACTTTTTGACTGTTCTTCATTGTTGTCTCACCATTTACACTTACAGGTTTGAACACCTCACGTGATACATTTAGATTGACAAATCTTCTGCTACTCTCTACCAATGGAAGTTCTAGAAGCATGTGGCATGTTTCTTGAGCTCCAATGTCTCTTTCTATCACAGTCTCTGTCAAAAGCCTCCTATATGCTCTTGCAGCTAAATCATCAACATTTTCTAAGTTTGCAAGACGCATCAACATCTGGTGATATGTTTCAGAGCTTTTCTCTGCTTTTGCTGCATACTTTGCAATATATTTGATCACAACATGTTTGGAAAGAATAGGTTGCCAATCTATATTTGCTCTCCACAATTGCAATATGTAGCGATTGTGTGAGTTTACTCTATCATCATTTCTAGCTGGCTCAAAAAAAAATTCACCAATTTCTATGTTTTCATATAATTTGGATCCCTCCAAATTCAATGGCCAGGGAGCATTATACCTATGATGAATATAAATGTCATTGATTTTAGTACTTGACAATTATATTATATTTCAATTTGATATAAGTATTCTAATTTATTGAAATAGTTACCTGCAAACCATTGTTCCTATCTTTTTTCGTAGGCATGCACCTTCCCTACACATTGTGTGTTGCTCCACAGAGTTTAGGACCTCTTCATAGTCATGATCAACATCTATCTCTATAAGTTGTCTTGTATTTCTAAGACATGGATGTTGAGAAATTTTTTGGAATGCCTACAGTTCAAAATAAAAATATATTAGTTATATCATAGACTACAAATAGTTTATCTAATATATTGCATGTACATGCCACCAAATTTTGAAACATACCTGTATGTTTCATTGATGCGGATCTTCTCTAGGATTCCATGCATGCACAATACAATGAAAATATCTTTCTACACTTTTTCGTTGCTCTTCATTTGACCAATCAATATTGTCCATATTTGGTGCTCCATGTATCCATATGAATCCATGCACATGTGGTGAACCCCTATGCTGCCACTCATATCTGCACCAGTAATCTTTAACATTCATTCCTTTTTCCAATATTTCTTTTCTAAATATTGAATGTCTCAAGTGCATGTAATGTGCGACTATATGAGGATAGTCAATGACATTTTGTTTTTTCCAATTTTGAGCCTCCCTCGGAGTATTTGGTTGTGTTCCTAACATTAATGCATGTAAATCTAGCCAATACATGTCTGCAACACTTAAGGTGAAGAATATTGTAGGAGAACCTATTTGGTGAAGCATGCCAGTCAGTTCTGCACGACATTTTGTACAGTATGACCTTGTACCCCTTAATGTTGTTCCAAATTGCATCAACCTATCAGCTAGATGGGAGTGTGGCATGTTTTCCATATGTTCACGCAACTCATTGATGGTGATTGGCATGTCCCGAAAACTTCTTTTTGCAAATACAGCAAATGAATTTTGTGCACGGTGTCTCATTATCATGTTCATCATGAAATATCTAAACCTTGGATGACTACCAAAGCGATGATCCCTATACCACAATAGATGCTTGACAAATTCATGCAGATGCACTCACCTCAATCACATCTACCATCAAGGAACAATGTTGGGAATTCCATATCAAGCAATCCTGAAGTGACATATTCATTTATAGGAGATGCACCTATTCCTGGCCAATCCATCAATGTTGTTGAATTTGCATTAGGATTATTAACCCATGCGTGAATCAATTCCATTTCTCTTTGGGCATTAGGTGGTCTAGAAGCCATTGATGTTGTGTGCTCAATTATATCACCTTGATCTGTCTCCACAATTGGACCAACAAATATTATTTCATTTGCATCAGAATCAAATTCCATGTGCACCGTCTGTAATCTGTTGAAAATATTTTCATCAAAATTTCTACATAGATCATTGAGAGCATTTTCATCAATTCTAACATCTGCATAGAACTTGTCATGCTCCACTTTGTATTTTAATGCCTTATACACACGATCTCTATTGACTGTAAAGTTATAATTTGTGCCACGTTGATCTCTTCTTCGAACAATAATGATTGGCAAATTTTGTATTGTATGTGGCAAAACTTTTGAGACATGTTCCACATTTTGTGGAAAACTTATCGTGTGTCCTTTGTATTTATACTGACCGCCTATTGCATGTGTAACTTGCAGAATTGGGCTGACACGTGCAATCAACATTTCCTCTACCTGAGTCAACTTTGCAAGTTCCTCTGGTTGTGGCCCGAGGTCCATATTGTTAGAAGCTGAAAATCTATTATTTCCTCTCTCTTGTCGACATCTATTACATATAGGACCTTGAGGGGTCCGAGATACTCTGATTCCTAGATAGCATTCTTGACAAACATAACACATGTTTGGCGTTTTAAAACTATCTAATCGATGTCGAAATTGCATTTGAAAACTTTGGAAATCAGCATGAAGCATTCCATTTGGGTTTTGTATGTTTTCTACATTCTCTTCAACAGCTAAATTGATATCAATTTGACTTCCATGTTGAGGTGTTTCTAATACACGATCTATTGACCTTGAAGCTTCATTTTCAACATTCAATTGAATGTTTGCATCAAATGCATGGTTGTACCTCTCACTTGATTGAGGATCAACTTGTTGTATTTCTTGTCTTTGAGAATGAGACATTCCTTCAGAAGTTTGTTGACGAGTATTTCTAATCACATTTGCCTCCTCTCTATTCTGAAATTCTAATTCTTGTACTGTTAGTTCTGCTTGACGTCTAACATATCTCTGTCTTTCAGCTTCATTGTGTCTTCTTCTTTGTTCTTCTCTTTGAACATCTGTCATTTGTTCTCGTTGCCTTCTTCGATATTCTCTTTGATACTCTCTCTGATGTTGCCTCCTTTGCTCATCCGTTTCAAACATTCTCGGTCGAACCATATCTATAAAATAAATTTATTTTTATAAATTAATTTATATATTTTTTAAATCTTATAGTAGGAAAAATGATTGGAGTTTAAAAATTCAAGTAAAATAATGAACCTACTTTTTAAATTTGTAGTGATTGTACTTTTGGTTGAAGAATAATGTAATAAGAACATTGGATTAAATACAAAGTAGCATGTAAAACATAAATACAATTACAAATCTGATTCATGGACTTGACAATTGAAGATAATGATCTTTGGAGGTAATGGTCGAGGACATACATTCTTTAAGTGAAGGGGATCAAAAAGTAAAAATTGAATAGAATACGCACTTAGCAACTCTGAGAAATGTAGCTACTTTAAGGCTACTACTTTTAGGAAAATCCATGAAAGGTGGCCGTGCAATGTGGTCAAATCTTTTTAGGTGTGGACCTTCTCATGAAATGTAATTCATTTAGAAAGTGCAAAAAATATAGAATCCCAAATTACACTTCATCCCTTACCTTGTTGTCACTATAAAATGCTTCTCAATATTAATTGGTTCACCTAAGATATATATATATTATACTAAAAAAATATTTATATACTTATGATTTTTCATCACAATTTCTATGCCCATAATGGATATGCCCATAATTTATCTTTAAAAAACTTGAGCTGCTCTAAATTCATATATAAATAAAAGTCTCCATAAAAAAGTTTTGAATTTTCAGAGCCCAAAGAAACAAAAGTAATTTGTTTGGCTCTGAAAATTCAAAACCTTTTTATGGAGACTGTTATTTATATATGAATTTAGAGCAATGCAAGTTTTTTAAAGATAAATAATTCATCCCATGGAGATATTAATTTCGAGAAATTTATTCATTAAGTACTGTTTTTGTAGTAGTCCTGTTTTATTCAGATGCAAGATTCATCCCCTAAATGTTGGTTTCAAGTAGTAGATATGCTTTAGAACAATGAGCTAGCTTCTTATAGTAGAAGAGAAAAAGGAATACTTCCAAAAAAATATCTTAGTCCATCTCTTTTTCCCAGTGAGCTAACTATTGTCTACGATCCTTGATTTTACCATATAAATTGGCTTCATAAAGAAACCAATTCTACAGTCAATATCTCCCATCTTCTCTTCTTGTAAGAGAAAGTTAGTAGGCTGTTGATGATGCTCAGTTATTTCCATAAAATAAAAATGAATACAACTCTTCCAACAGTTGATATTTTACTCTCTTGTCTGCAGGGACTATGCATATCCAAGACCAGTGACAATGGCAATAGCTCAAATTCTAATGGCTATTGGTAATTTTCTTTTTGTAGTGGGTTGGCCTACATCTCTATATACAGGGACTTTTCCTGTTGGTGTAGGATATGGTGCCCATTGGTCTATAACACCAGCTACTGCTTTTGAACTCTTTGGGATGAAGAACTTTGGTGTCCTGCAGGAGAATTTATTTTTAAATTGTAGGAGAACAAGGGTAAGAATTCTGGTTAGTATTTGTGAAAGTGATCGACATGCCTAAAAGAGATGCTTTGGTCACAACAATTTTCTTCAAAATTTTATTTTGAAGTTGGTGCGAGCAGGCTTTGAAATTAGCAAATTCTATTTATTGTGTTGACTGTCAACTTTGATGTATAAGGCCTTTTAAGACTTATAAGAGATGTTTAATTCAATTATCTGATGTCTTGGACTGCTTTTCAACATAACTTGTATTGTTATTAGCTCCTTGCTTTTGAATGCAATTTGAGACATCCATTGTCAAATAGCTGACAGGTGACAAATATGCAGACAATAAGCTTAGTGACACATCTGTGTAAATACTTTTAATACACAGTTGTGGTAGTAGACCCTTTGAGTAAAATAAGTGTAGTCGATCCTATAAGAAAAGCATTGGTGGATAAGAGGCAGCAAACTCGTTCTTCACTTCTGTGTGGTTTGCTTTGGATTTCCCAAATCCATCATTTTAGATGGAGTTTGAAGATTGTTGGATCAGTTTAGAATCACACTTAAGAGGATATAATAGGAAGCATCCAAAGACTTGGGATAGGTCACAATTATATACATATTAAGATCCTTTCAGATTCTTAAAGAACTTACACACATAACAACTACTCTATCCACTAAGAAGGCACAAATAACAAGAAGAAATAACAGAAGGAAGAAGACAGTAATCAATTCATTCCTCTAATTCATTAAACCAAGGTGAACACCAGAACTAAATTTAATTAAGAAGATAGTCATAGCCACATGTATTTGTAATAGCTAGGAAAATAGATATAGAGCAAGTTGCAAGTCATGTTTCTATATGTTATTTTTTTCGAGACTACAAATTTTGCATGTTTCAATTACAAATAATAAAATGCCATTTGTCATTTACTACTCATGTCAATTTCATGAAATTATGTAGAGAGGATCACAAAAGTAAAATTCAAGACAATATGGGCTTAGCAACTCTAAAAAATGCAGCTACTTTAGGGCATCTTTTGCCTTAGCCACCAGACCCTCTATGCTTGAGACCGCTATTACATATTGTTTGCTCTGTTTAGTGTTACCCCTGCATTTACAGAGATTGTAATATGGTACTATTGATCGCATTTACGTACAGACTCAACAGCAATAAGCTTTTTTAAGCTATCATTAACTTTCATCCTTACCAAATCCAGCTTGGTTTATAAGCTGTGCATAGCAGTACAAGGGTCTATTACAACAATTTTACTCTCAAAACTTTCACACGATGCGTAAAGTTGGGGATGGGAACCCGAATTTGACACCATTCCAAATTTCCATGAAATTTGAGGCCTTACAAATTCTCTTAATATAAAATTTCTTAGAATTTGAATAGGTTCCCTCATGGTTAGAAGAGTATTCAAAGGCCAAGGCCGTTGCAATATTGTTATCCAATAGGATTTCCTAGAGAAATAAAATGTCTAATCAGAATTTTCTAAGAATCATTCCATTTTTTTAGAGCTTTGATTATCAATTTAGCAAATCAACAGAATTGGAGTAGGTTATTATTGCTTTCATTTTACTCAAATTCATTGGACTTTCCTCATTGCTTTTCTAATCCTTCGTCACTCCTCTTGGAAACATTTACTCTAATGTTTTCAACTAATGTTTGCAATGAAAAAACTGATCATCATAGCCCATTGCCTGTATATACTAATGTCTTATTTACTCTGATTAAGACTTGACTAAATTGCTCTCCTTTAGTGAACAATGAAAGAGTGGACGCTTTGAGGCATTAGTTGAGCAAGGGAAGATGATTTTGAAAGAGCTAGAATGTATCCTCAATGTCAATTTTATAACCGTATCTGATATGACATATGATGATCAATTTCATGTCTCTAATCAATACCCACTTTGATGTGTGCGTTGTAGAGCATGTTTTCTTCTTTCTAAAAGTTAATTTCTGATTTCTTTGGTGTTTGTTTCAGATCTTCATGACACATTGTACCCTATAAGTTGAGGACTCAGTGCAGAGCTATAAAATAGGTGAAGAGTGTGAATATTGAGAGGAAATTGCAGAGCTATAAAACAGGTGATTATTGAGAGGAAATTGTGGTTTTACTCTTTCCAAAAGGATCTGTTTATACTTGTAAAAAACGTCAATGCGTTGGCTAGATGCTCTGCATATGCATATATAAAATAAGCTTTTCTTTTGGAATGTACCAGCTGATCGCCTTGCCAAAGACATCATGCACGTACATTTGATGCTAAGCTCACCCTTTAAATAATTTGGGTCTGTGGGTCCACCATTTTTAATGTGTTTGCTATCGACATTTTCTTGTAGATGTAATCAAATATCAATTATCAGCATTTTTTTTTAATTTTATTAGGTCAGGCTGATTTTGAAATAAGATTAAGTCAAATTGATTTTGACAGAAATATTTTGGAGGTGTGATAGGGTTCAAAAGTTCTGAAAGAGTTGTGATTTAATTTTAATAAAATGGATCTTTTATTTAGTTATTTTTATTGAATCAAACCAGCAGATTATAATATATAAAAAGTAGTTAAAAGGAGCTGCTGCTTAAAAATAAAGACTTGAAAAAATTATTAGAAGACATCTATTAATTCAAATATTTGTAGTGATTATATGATCAAAACAGAATGGAAATTGTAGTAAGAGCATATTTTTATTTTGTTATGCACCTTGTGGGACCAAATTGAGGGTGCAAAAAATCTAATTTTGGTAGGTAAATTCTATTGGAGGCCTCCTTTCGTCACCAAAGGGTTGTGATCCTATTAGACCATATAGATTCAACAAAGTCTTAAGAGATAAAAGTGACCATAGGAGGGCCTTGTTTTAATCTCTGTCCGCTGTATCCTGGGCTCTTTTCCAATCACCTATCTTTTTGCAGTTTCCTCATCTTCACTACATCATCCCATCTTCTCCAATGAAAGTGACATAGTGTGGCATCAAACCTGAGTATAAGGAAAAGAGTATGCATAAATAAACTATTGAGGATACGTTTGACCTAGGGGAGCATTTTTCTTTGCCTGATGTATATACCACTACACTTCTTCAGCTCTTTCTGCCCATTGATTACAGAGAGTACAGAGCCATACACCAGTAGCAGAGTCGTAGACACAATTCTGCAAACAAGTTACTGCAAGTCTAGCAAATGTTTAACTGAGAGTTCTAAGAACTGTTATTTAAAATCTGATATACAAAAAATTGGAATTTTGATATTTTTGAGATTCACAGTTATCTTCAGGGGAAATTTTGGTAAACTCTTGTTGTAGGCTTAGGGGATAATTGCAAGTAACTAAATATTAGGTTGTATTTTATTGGGTGAATTCATATGACCCATTTAATTAGATGAGATTGGATCATGCCAAACAAAATTTGTGATAGAAAATTCACTTCGGGTAAAAAGATTTAAAAAGTTAAAGGCTAACATATGAAAATCTAAACAAGATGATATGGACTGCGTAATTCTAGAAAAGGACTATGAAGTGACTATGCAGATCATGGCTTGGAAGTGGAAGAGGTTGTGAACACTTCATATGTTGCAACATCTCCTGCTAGGGAAACCTTCATTACCGAAGAAAAAACATAAAGCTTCTGAGTATATTATCACTCGACCCAACACAGGCACCAAGTGGTCAAGAATTAGACAAAACGTGTGTTAGAGGGTGATAAAATTGATAGTGAGTGAAGCCTGGGAAAATTATGGCTTAACTAACACCTAAGAAGTATCACACTACTGCTATGTATACAGGCAACGGGGAAAATTAGATAGACTGAAGTGTTGTTTAAAACTGGAAATAAGAACTCACAACAAATGGATCTTATGGTATACTCGAATTGCAGGATATGCAGAAATAGATTTGTTTTAAAGGCTTTAGAAATTTTCAAGCAAATGCAATTGCCGGGTGTAAGGCCAAATGCTGCAACCTTTTCCAGTAATCTCCCTATGTATTCTAAAGTAGGAGCTTTGGAGCAGGGCACGACATCCTTTAAGAATTTAAGAAACAAATATATTGTTAAATGTGTATTTTCAGATTTGAAAGGCATAGAATTATTTATTATTATTGTTTTTTTTGATAGATACGCATACAAAAGTGGAACTATCGACAAGGCACGAGACTGTTTGACAGAATGACTCAAAGAAATGTGATGTCAGGGACTGCGGTGAATGCAAGATATGCACAAAATGGTTTTAGTGAAGAGGTTTTAGAAATTTTCAAGCAACGGAAAATTCGACAACTGTAAAGCCAAATTTCCACAACTTTTTTCCAGCATCCCTCTGCCTGCACCAAGATGGGAGCTTGAAAATAGGGTATGGGGATTGATGAACAAATAACAGAAAGGGGATTTTGGCAGAAGCTAAAGCTACAAACCCTCTAGTAGAAACATCAGAAAATGTAGAAGCATA
>VDFB02270232.1:0-28148 GCA_007258455.2 Sequoia sempervirens | reverse complement strand
GATCAAGAATTAAGACTTGAGAGGCATTGTGAAGTGTAGAACTTTACTCTTCATTCGCCCTGTGGGCCAGTTTGTTCCTCTATCAGGCACTTGTTCCCCACGCCATCTCTCCCTATTTAGCCATTTCCCTTCATCTTATTTTGTGAAAGACCATCACAATCGATCTTCTACAAGTTAGAAGCTCAGTTTCTATCATCACACGTAATTTTTGCATTTGAGTTTTCGACTGGTTCAAAATATTTGATCTGTCATCATATCAATGGCCGACACATCCTAAAGATGTGGTCATTCTAACAATCTCTTATCTAAATTTCCACATCAACTAGAGCGGTCCCCTCCACTATCTATAACATGCAGGTAAAAGAAAAGAAGAATCACGTCAACAATGGAACATGGTGACATGGTGTATGCCAAAGATATCGTCAGTCTGACAAATCCTAAATGATGCACCATTGCTTTCAATCTTCATGTCACTCTATAGGCTCTACTTTTCAAAGAAAGAGGTCTCCTCTCGTGCCTGACCATGCACATATTTTCTTGCATGAAGCTCATTAATGGATCTCTTCACTCTCCCCTCTAGATCAAAAGTCCAGTTTCATGCAACAGAGATACGTGACAATCGTGTGCATGCAATTTTAATACTCCCTTCTCTCCTTTGTGATTAGTGGCATGTTCCTTCACTCTTCCAAGGCCATTCACCTCGGGTCTCTCTGATCTTTGTGCTCATTTTGCAAGGGGGGAGGGAGGTACTAAGTTGCTCATGCCTGGAAAGCTCTACAACTTTGATATTTTCTCATGTTTTTTTTCATTTTCAGTGGTCTTTAATTGTCTAAGTTCAACCAAGCTCTATGTGATTATATGTAATTATGCACTATTAATTAGAATTGTGATCTACCTCTTTTTCTATTTTATATTGTTATAGATTCTTATTGTGAAAATATTATTAATGAGAAGCAATGTTATAATTCAATGATTGATTTAGTTCAAATTGTTCACTTAGATCAATTAAATTTATTATTTTCTTTAGTTCTCTTTCTTTTTTTCCTTTCAACAGAATCTAAGAGTTTATTGAAAATCTGAATTAAAATGAGTTTGTCTGAATCTTAGAGACTTTGCTTGAGAATATGTCCTGATATTTAGAGTTTACAGATATATGAAATTGACATTTAGAATGTAAGAAAGGACCACCAAAACATTGGGAAAGGAGATAAGTTCGAGGAATTTAGTTAGAAAGAAGGATTTTGTTTTGAGATAATTTAGGTTTTATAGGTTCTGATTTCTGGATCTGAGTCCCAATTAAATGTATTCCGCAACAAGGCACCAAACAGCTTATAAGTTTTTGATTTGTTTCTATTGAAAGCACAACAACCACAAGCCCATAGAAATTTGGTATGGTAGGATGATGAAAGCCTTTGGTTCCTCTAGTTGCTACTTGGGATCAAATCCTCAATAATGCACTTAAATCCCTTCCAAAAAACATAGGGGAGGATTTTAAGACCTCAACTTAAAACTAGCAAGATGTAGCAGATATATGCACCATCCATTATATCATAGAGAAAAATATTTCTTTAAGGTTTCTCACAACCTCATTTAAGGGAAATCTCTTACTCTAAATTCTATTACAACATGGGACCAATTAAGAGGTGCATTTTTCAAGTGATTTAAGAAAAAGGAAGAGAATTCTTCCTTACAACAAATACTCATCACTATCAAAAGAGCACCCCAAGAAGTAATCACTAGCTTTAATAATAGGTTCACCAAAACCATGGAAAGGATACATATATTTGCATGACCTCTTGCTAGTATGTGATTTATTTTTTACTTGAAGGGTTTTAATTCATATATATCACTAATGATACAGTCCCTAGGGGGTCAATCATTACTTGTATCCTATTAATTACTAGTGAAAGTAGAGAATAATCTACTAGATGCAAGGAGATTACTACCAATGTTGCATCTACCTATTTTCCCAAAGATCACTTTATTAGTGTAAGCTAATATCATAGTTTCTAATGTCCTTATTTCAACAATCTCTTGTCATCCAATCTATGTATGAGTATCCCAAAAATATTGTTTCTACTCCTCAAACCAATCCAAAAATTAATGGCATGAAGAGAGTGCTTAGAAGTTTCTCAAGAAACATCATCAACCTAAAGAGGTAGCATGTTACATACTAGTGACCACCTTATTGGAAAAATTAGGTCCCTGAGGTTCAATATTAACTCAATATGTATCAAAATTATTATGTCTACTCCTCAAACCAATCCAAAAATTAATGATGTGAAGAGCATGTGTAAAATTTTCTCAATTGAGATCATCAACTTGAAGAGGTTGCATACTAGTGACCAAAGTTGATCAAAAAAATTAGGTCCCCAAGCCTTAATATTAACCCAATAGGTATCATAAGTAATACAATTGTTGTAATTAGGGGTACACTCAAAATTATGTTCAATATCATCCTTAGAATTAGCTTATTTTTGTTGATGTCACATTGTAGGAAATCTCAAGAACAATATTATAAGGGACATTGTTTCAAGGCAAGTCAATTTCATTGCAAACATCAATATGTGGTGCTTCCTATTTAATGCATCTTATTCTCCAAATAATTGCCCAAGAGGTCATATATAATAAAAATTTGTTGCACAAAGGTAAGCTATAACAATATTAGTAGTTCCCCAATTAGAAGGTCATTATCACTTTTTGGGAGTCCAAACTATCATATTTGTTGCCCAAACATAAGGAATCTATTTAGTACAAGAAGTAGAAATAGGCATGGATCAGACACTATTCTCATGGGTAGAATAATAATTTATGTTTATGAATGTTCCCTCTACCTCTACAGCTCCTCACATGCAATTTGATTATTATACAAAATTAATGAGGATAGTGATTGAGGGCCATATCCATGGACCACAACTTGAGCCAATGATTCAAAGGATGTCAAATATTCATAACCATCATATCCAATTGATCCATACTTGGAGTTCTTAATCTACAAATAGGAATCCAAAAGCATCTTAAGAACTACTTGCACCAAGGGTAATTAATTCCTTAGTCAAGAGAGAAATATATCAAGTGAACCTCAATAATGTGATAAAGGTATGACTGATTGTCTTGTTTAATGTTGGGCATGTACACAAAGATGGGGGACCAAAAAGTGGCTACACCCACTTTTTGGTCCATCAAAGACACATGAGCACATTATAACATGCTCATTTTGATAAAAATAAAAAAATAAAAGGCCAAGCTCATTTTACCTCGAGCTGATTTCTTCCCAATACCCAAACATGATAGAGGAATAGTACAATTACATTTGTAAACCATTTGAGTAGATTTAACCCAATATGATGCCACCATGAAATTTACAAGGTTGATGAGGTTAGATTTTTATATTTTTAGTGATTTAAATTAAAATTAAATTATTTTTTAAAATTATTTTGATTCAATTTTTTTAATTTTTAGGAATTAAAAATATTTCAACACCCTCAAACCCAAACTCACCAAATTGTGTGCACAAGGAAAATATTGATGAAGAGAAGGCACCACCTAACCCTCTTCAAACTTCTATGTCCATTCCCCGCCATCCTTGTGAGGCATAAGCAAACTTATTAGGTCAAATTGAAACCAAAAAAAACTTTGAACAATGGTTGATATGTAAAAGAATCATAATGCAACTAGTTCATATCAAAGATCCTTGCCAAATATTTAAAATATATTATCTCTCATATAGATTTTTTTAGTGACCAAATAACAAATGGTCCAATCATAGGGACAATGCACAACAAATTTATTTTACAAAATTATTGTACAAAACAAGTGAAAGAGAAGAATTTTTTGAAATCTAATTTGCGTGCATTGTTTATTGATTTGAGAACCAATGCACCCATGCACAAAATTTTCAAAAGATTCTCTATTCATCGTTGCCAACACAAGGAATAAGGGATGATCTTTGGGATAGGTGGTGGATTGGTTTTAACCATCCCTCATGCAAAAATAACATGAGGTGCCACAATATTTCTTAAGGAAAGTCTATTGTGATTTTATCTTGAATGAGATTCTAAATTATCTCGATATGCATGGTTTCCATTACAAAGGAAAAGCTTTTGCAAAGGATACAGAGGGGCATGTCATGCCTAGGTCCAGAAATCAAGGCCCTTAGCCAAGCCAAATATTTAGCATATGTGTGTCATAGAAAAATGGCCCCTTGTCATTTTCATGGCCTTTTAGGTCTTGTTTCATGATGTTTGATATATTTTTTTCTAATTTTATGTTGTGACATGGCTTGAACATGCATATTTAGGTACTAAAATTCAAATAACGACGTCTTGTGAAGGTGTTGGGAAGTGTTGTAAGACATTTCTACATTCTTCTAGACTCTATTTATTACAATTCACCTAAAAATCACCTTTTTATTCATCAACAAGTCCTATTTTGAAGTGTAGTAAAGTCTTGTAACAAGATTTCACTCTTTTCTAGGCACATCTTCACTATTTATCCCTTTCTCATGCTTTATTTGACCCCTTTATGCCCTCATGTGTCTTAATTAAGTGTATTTTTGAATATTATCCCGACAAACAACATTAAATACAACATATTTCCCGACACATATTTTCAGGTCCTAGGTGGGACCCATTTGCCATGGGTGGCGAATGAGTCCTCCTTGGCTCCAAATTCAAAAATTTTAAAAATGTCCTTTCAGGTTTTTATTCAAAATCACTTGATGTCGTCCTGTGATGAGGTATGAATGATTAACTAAGGCACAAATGTGTATAAATATGTGATTTTCACCTCATTTTACATCTCCTACAATTCTCCAACATTCATACATCATATTCAAGCATTTAAGCATTCTACAACATCAATTCAAGCAATATTCAAGCACTTTAGAGCATCCATTGACATTACTTCATACTTGCATTATCAAGGGTTTGGTAAGTTGATAGCTATTGCATGTTATTATTTTATCATTCTCTTTCCTTTCGTTGTTCCATTAAGGGTTTGATTACCAAAAGTGGGGTTTGAACAAGGAAAACCCCTATTTGCTAATCGTCAACCATTTTTCCCCTATTGCATGTGTGTTTGCAGACCTAGGTATGCATATTTGACAATATTTTTGGTGTTGAAGATTGGTTTACAAGTCAACTAGGTGCTTCAAGTCAACTCAAGTCTATTTCAAGCTTGGAGAAGGTTTCTTGTATGTTTCCTGCAGAATTGACTTTAGCGACCCGACATTCAGTGATTTCCAAATTTGGTGTTGTAGAGTTGTCTCCTAATTTTTCAAAAATTTGGGAGAGGACTGATTCACCACTTGTGGCAAATGAGTTCCACCTTAGGACTGAAAATCTGAATTTTGTTAGATTTCGGATCCCGACAGATAGAAACTTGTTTCTGACACTTTTTCACTAGGAGGACTCATTCACCACCTTGGGAAAATGAGTCCCACTGTGAAAAATTAGTTATTTCAACCAGCATCCACAAAATTATAGATTCAACATATTTTGTCTAGGTGCACTCAGATTCATCTGGTTTCTCTCTATTCTGCATAATTTCTTCATTTAGTTCATTGTTTGCATATCACAGTGTGTTTTCAAACATAGCTAAAATCTCACTTTTGCATTCATATTTAATCATTTACATTAGTCAATTGCATTTATTTTACTTCATTTATATTAGACAACATTACACATAATATAATTTGAATGAACTAGTTTGCATCTTTGGCCCTACCTCTCTCCTTTTAGGTGAAAAACCCAGAAGAGCTAGAAAGGTACAAGTAAGCCAAAAATCTACAGTTCAATATGATGATCCCTTCTATTGTGAAGGAGAGTGTTGAGGTGGAGGCCTTTTTATCTATCAATTCCCTCACAAAAACCTTATTATAACATAGTATGTATTTTTTACAAGATGATGAAGGTGATGATCCTAGGCATTGATGGTCATCTCACCTTTGTTGAAAGTGTGAATCTATTTGTGATTATAGGTTCAAGGATTCTAAAGATACACACATTGGAGAGAATACTCCATAGATTCAAGAGTATGGTACATAGTGTTAGGAGTAGGATACATCCATATCAAATAATATGGTGTTGAAAAATGAGTTACTAGATACCACCTTTGGTATTGATTGATAAATAATTTTTAATAATGTTTTGCAATATATTATATTTCATTTTTAATCTAATATTAACAATATTAATCTATTATGAATGAAAATTAATATAAATAATTATATGTAATGAAATTATACGGTCAAATTACTTATCCTACATGCCCTTCAACTCTTAATTATGTGGTCATCTTGAGTCCATATGTGTGTAATTTGTAACAAAATAGTAAATACACCATGTAAATATTTTGGTCTTATATCAATGTTAATTTTAAAATTCATATATTTGATGATGAACATGTAGATATTGGATTTTCAATATTAATACCTATTGATGGTAATGGACCAATGGTCGTATGTCAACTTTCACTAAGGTAAGTTTTAATATTTTTAATCACTATTTATGTAAATAATGTTAAATATATTTTGGTCAAATAACTTTGTTTTATTTTTAAGTGATAATATTAGTTCAAAGTCCTCCTGATATTCATGGCATAATGGAGGTGGGTATTGTTGTAGCATTTTTATCTTCAATGTCTTTCACAAACGTATGAGCCAATAATGTAAATTTTATTTTTTATTTTGTATTTTATCCCACGTCATTTAGTGTGAATTTAAATGATATTCATTAGTAGTGAATGATTGAGGTGGGTTATCAACTTGTAGTAAATGATTATTCATTTATGTCATTATATATTTCATGGTTTCTATATTAATGTGTATATTTTATGATTGTATTAATAGGTGAACATCCATAAAATTTAGAGAGGATATCCAATCAATAGGTTAGAAAGCAATAGGCATTGATTGCTTCTCCATCTTCCCAATAGATAACTTAGAGTCATTGAATCTTCCTTGATAATCCATATGAATTTATTGTCTATGTTATGAAATTTTAGTGTATGCCTATATGAATTTACTATACATAGATTTTCTTACCAACCTATAACATTGTATTCCTATATGGCTTTGGTGTACTTACATTTTTGTTTTACCAATGTATAATATTATATTCCTATATTCAACTTCGTTTATACATTCAAATTGTATTCATGCCATTGTGTACACAATACATGGCATTCTCATGAAATTATGTATATTAAAATTTATATTATATATGATGATCAATTATTATTATAGATGTTGTCATATTTATTATTTCTATATTATGTTATTAGATTTCCATGTGGTTTTATGTGTGTACAACAAGTGCATAGGAAATATGTATAAGACAATCTGATTTAGTTCAAATAAATTAATCTTTATTCTATTAGTAAATTAATTCAAATAAATAAATTAATAAAACATGACTATATTCCTAATGATTTCTATTAATACCTTAATGATTTCATAACATTCCTAATAGTTCCTAGCTTTAATTTTCATAATAACTAGTACTTTTGATTGATGTTACACCTCGTTTCCTAGTTACTGAGTTAATTTTACCTTCATGAGTGAAAGTGTTGATAAATGCAATTGGTGACTTAAATATGTTTAGTAGGAGAATGAAATATTGAAATATGCATTAAGATTTTATTGCTTTTAAATGAATGATTATGTTTATATTGATGAAATGTGATGAAAGAATATGTATTGCAATGTGAACATTCTAATGCTTTGTTGATGCAAATGGATTTAATGTGAACATCTAACTACCTTGGCGTTGCACTAAGTTGAATGTAGGAACAAGTTCAAGCCTCTAAAAGAGAGGGGAAGTATCACTCAGTAAAGGGGCTTGGTTTGGTAACCTTTTATAATACCTAAACTGAGCTTTCACACACTCACTTCTAGTTGGGTTAAGTCGATTAATTAGCCTGGGAAATGGTATGTTACCTATAGTCTTGGTTGTGCCTATTTTCAAATGAGGGTATGCTTTTTCTGTGAATGTTTAAAGTTATGTGATTGAATCGCTTTATCTAGGTGAGAGTTCTTTGTATGTTCATATTTGTTGATGAAGTATAAACACTCCATGTGTATATGTCGATCAATGAATGTGTGAGTATATGTACTCAAACATGGATACTAAAATAATGTTATATATATATATATGTATGTATGTATGTATGTATGTATGTATGTATGTATGTATGTATGTATGTATGTATGTATGTATTTATGAGTATATAATTGAATACATACATATTGATATATGTATATGTATAAGTAATAAAGTATGTATGTGATTGATAAATGGATGATTAAGTTATATATTTATATTGATTGGTGATTAATGCATTTCATAATCATATGGATATGATCGTGTATATATTTATTAATATATATTATGGTATATATATTAATAAATATAAACATTACTATATATATCATGTTTAAACTTAGATAGAAAGCACATTATCATAGTGCATAAATTGTAGCATTGTACATATATGAAATATTATCCAAAGCTTAAGTCAATACTAACATGGAAATTCACGTGAAGCATAGTAAGAATTAATAGCAGTGCATAATTGATTATTAAGCTAGCACATAGTTAGCAAAGAGTATGCATAGGAATAAGTCAATAAAGACTTATTGGTCTCGAGTTTGACTCCACTTCCGGGTTTAAGAGGTGGGACTTTTTGTGGGTGGGGGATCTCACCTGCAGGAGACTAGTCTCACCCCAAGTACCCAAGGTATGAGTAGTTGGGCCATTGGGCTGGGTCGCGGGGACACCGCTGTTGTATAAAAAAAAAATTCAATAAAGACTTCTAATCAACACATATGAAACAAAATATGTTGGCATATTGAATCCAAAGTAAATAACAAAAAGTAAGAATTTATACGTTGCCATGGCAAGGTGAATAATTGTTCAATACCAAAGTTTAGACACAACACTAAGATATAGCACAGCAAATAAGGCTAGCACATAACCATGAGTAATGGTTAAAGTATTTAAAGTGTTCAGTATTATGAATAAAATCAGTGTCATGTAAAAGCGTATGGTTTCATATTTCAACCAACGTGTAAGTAAACTGCCATAGACTAAGTCATTGCAAACAATGTGGTGCCAACTTGTGAGAAGCAAGAATAAATTAGAAGTCTAATTTGCAATATGAATCCCAGATTATGAAGCATTATGAAATATGGAAATGGTCAAGTGTGCAACTGGCCAAGTAAATTGACTTGTAGAAGACAATTACTTTGCATCTTTTATTATCATTCTTGTTGTTCATATGAGTAAATCAACTCATTCACCATGGTTGTGTATGTGTTCATTGTACAATGATTA
Source organism: Sequoia sempervirens (assembly GCA_007258455.2). Lineage (NCBI taxonomy): Eukaryota > Viridiplantae > Streptophyta > Pinopsida > Cupressales > Cupressaceae > Sequoia > Sequoia sempervirens. Next base: position 18,813 of record VDFB02270232.1, on the reverse strand, counting down.
TAGCTGCCACATTTTCTTAATCTTGTTGAGTCGAACCATTTGAGCTGAGAAGTTTCATTCTTGATACCTTGTTTCTAGCCTTTAGTTGCTGACCTTTGTGTGTAAATATAGGTGCTTTCTACCTAAATAGTGATGCATATTTGCATTCTTGTTGTGATTGTTTGAGTTGTTATTATCTGATATTTTGAGTTGAGAGAGTTTTTGAAAGGATTTTGAGAGTAATATTTTTGTTGAAGAGGGAGAAGGATAATTGGGGAATTGCTTACTATTTTGGGAAGGTTGTGCTAGGAATCTAGTTTGATCAATTGGAGCATTGTGTAAACAGGCATGTTGATTTTTACTCTTTTATACTTTTATGTATTTTAAAAGATTGTGTGACATCATTTGTCTTGTTTGGGAAATTAGTTCAATAGCTTATTATGGAAAGGTTATTTTATTCTTATGTGAAAGTGAAATATTTCTTGTTGTGCTTAGTGAGAATTTCATCATTACGATGTTATGTAAACCTTGATTGATAATCATTACTTGATTAAATACTCATGTCTCCTTGAAATAGGAAGTGAGTCTTAACTCTAGTATTAGGGTATAAACTTAGAGGTTATATCAATATTCAATGATAGGGATGTGAGTTGTATTTTATAGTTATATTATTATCTTATTTTGAATTATATTTAATTCATGGATTTCCAAAAGGGGGCTCACATACTGGCAACCCAAAGCCATGATGAGTAGAGATCTTGTAGGTGCAAATAATAAGCCCTTCTCAAGCTAATGTCCTCCATGTTTTATACAAAAGTAGTAAACATGAGAATATTTGTGATATATTGGAAGAGAGACTTTTATGACGGTCACTTGAATGTTACATTACTTTTTGTTGGAAACCCTAGGATAGGAATAACCTATTTTGTAGGGTTGACAATTTGATTATTGATTGAAGCAAATAAGTCGAGGACGTTAACCTATATGATCTAATTAAACATTTTAATTGTTGTTTATGCTTTAAATTGAAGTTGATTTATTGTTGAGACCATACTTTGGAGTGAGTCCTTTATTGATATGACTAATATTTTGATTGAGGTCATTTATTGATGAGATTATACTTTGATTGAAGTCATTTATTATTGAATATTATACTTTTGATTGAGGTCATTTATTGATAAGCTTATACCTTTTTTTTGGATTCATTTATTGTTGACATTATACTCTTGTATGGGAACTTTTATTGATATGAATGTACTTTTTAAATAGTCATTTAAGGATGTGACGTTATGTTTAAACCATATGGTTAGTTGGCATGATATAATTACTTGAATTACTTAAGTAGAAGAGTCATAATAAACATAAGAGGGAAATAGGTTATTCCTAGTGTTAAGTTTATTCCATGGCTTAAGGTAATAGCCTATAAATAGGTTATGAATGGTCAATACAAATCTTGCTGGGAAGGTGGGTTAATTTTTATGAAGTCCACTCTAAATCTTGGGTAATGAATACTTTGGCCAAAGTGGTGTAAGTTGTCATTTTTTACATTATCAATTCACTATGATCTAGGTTTACATACTAGGTAGGGTAATGCCATATGTGTAGGTTGTAGCCACTATGTGACAGATCTAGATGTGTAGGACACAACACCATGCTCAGGAAAGGTCAATTTTATTATGAGGATACCAAACCAATCTCTTCATCAAAGGGTAGGGCCATTTACCAGTTTAGTAGATGTGTGGGGGACCACAGTTAGTATGTGGTTTGTGGAAAAGAACTTGATTGATGCTTCTTCTCATCAATAGGTGACCGGTATTTGGAAGGTACCTGGACCATTCATATACCTAATGCCAGTGAGCTCATGGAAGCTAAAGTAAGTATTTATGTATCCATTTCTATGGAAGATTGTAAAAGAGGAAATGTAATCATGAAATTATGTAATGTGATATCAATACTTTGGAAAGTTGTAATACTATGATGTAATGCAATGGGAAAGTTTTGAACGATTTTTATTTCAAATGTGCATTATATTCTTATATATGAAAATAATTTTTTTATTGCTAAGTGTTGGCATCATAATTTATTTACTTGAGGTTAAAAACATAGTAAAATTTTTAGTTAGAACAATGGGCATGTTACAATTGAATATTGACGTAAATATTTTTTTATACTTATGAGTTCCTTTTGGATACTAGATGCCAATATGACAATCCTATAACCAATGTGAGTCATCTTGTGAAAGGTATGGAAATATTATGGTCTATTCTTCATATTCCTATAGGATAGTGTTTGTGGTAGACATTTAGGATTGCTTCTACTATATTTAGTACTATCTATCCATAAGATACATCGAGATAAATCTCACATTAGATTGATTCCAATTATAATTAAAATTATAACCTACTAATGCAAGATTATGATAGGATTACCCTCTATAATTATGAATTGATGGATTGATACATTGATACATTATTTTCCTTATTCACATAACCTTTGATTTTGACTCTTGAACTAGTTATCTTATGATTTCTATATGATTCATTCTCTTATTTTGAAACCTCCTCAAGTAATTGATTTAAATCCAATGGTAATCCATCTCCATTCCTAAATATTATGGCTATAATAAGTTAAAATGATGAATCTTTACTCGTGGACATCACAACCATAACTAGGAATATAATTGGCCTTATATTGAAACACCTAACTCTAGTTGATAGTATCTTGGGAAGGGATAAAAATATTTCATGATGATTGAGAGAAACCACCTTTTTTTCCTTGTACCAATGGATTTTAGGAGATATTCTTGTGACTAAGATAGGAAAATGATATCCCTATCATGATAGTCCTTCATTATTGCCTTGATTGTCCTATTCAATTCAATCTTTACAAGTTTTGGTGATTTATATGATAGTCATCATAATGATCTCTTAAACATGGTTAATACCACAACTCTCATGGTAATATGGAAATTATATTAAACATAAAGTAACTCTTGTAGTCAATGGTTATCCTTTCATGATAGTCATGTTGAAACCTATGATAGTCTTAACTATCCTAATTCCTCTTTTGGCATGTTTTAGCTCTTGATTAATACAATTTACTTTACTAAGACCATATCTAATGATATTTCCACATCTCAGATATTTTTTACATTGTGTATAGATATATCCATACTACGATAACCTCCTTTATTTATTTATGACATTTTTTTATTAGTGATCACAAGCTTGTATTGATTTTTTTAACATGAATATTACGTATTTTTTCTAATTCCTTAGATTATTATGAGATAAGGTTTATATAGAATGATGCCAAAAAACTCTTTATGTTCTAATAAAAATTATTTATTCTTGGATATAGTATGACTAACCCATTTATCATTATGGCATTCATACTATCTAATGGTTGATTTAGGACTATCACACCCTTATGGTAGCATTCTTTCTTATTTTAGATGGTAAACATTAGCCCTTTTATCTCCTTGAATCTAATAATCTTTTTAATGATTTGAGGAACACGAGGATCTCATGAAAAGCTACCTTGGAAATTGATAACCTAGATGAGTATAGTGATAGAGCTGCACAAAGTGGTTTAGGAAAGAAAAAAGATAAGTAAACATCCCTATAATTTCACCTATTTTTGAAAACCCTATCTTTTCCATGAATCCATATGTATAAATTCTATTTCACTTTATTAATCACTAGTAATTTCCTAGGGTTTTAATGAGCCATCTCAATGACATTTGGAATTCATAAGTGCATTCTTAGGTAAGTGACGATCATGATAGCATCAATGGTTTATTATTTTCCTCTAAGGTTTGATGGCAATTTCATGACTATCATAAGGATATTTTATTGGTTTTACATCCTCTAATAAAAATTTCTTCATGGTAGTCAAGGAGATCTAGCTAACACAAGGTTTACATGGTCTATAAATCTCTCTTTTCAATACCCAAATAATCTTTCTAGTAGTTGCCATAATGAAATATTTGATTGGGATAACAATAGGAAAATATTTAGGAGGTTAATATATGAAAGAAAAGGTATTTATAGAGGGAATCAACATTTAACTATATTTGTAATTAGTCATTCCCAGGTTCCATGGTTTGAGAGAATAAGCAAGTGAAAGTTTGATAACTTTTTTCTCTTAGGGCCCTCAAGATAATTTCTCAATGTAATATAGCCCAAAAGGATAGGGAGACCTAGGGAAAAAAATACCTCTACTAGCATTCATGGTCCACTTGACATGTGGGAATTGTTAGTTCAATCCCATGAGGTGTAGAAAAAATATGGAAATTGACACATTTGCATTGCTCTTAAATGAGGTATTTTGCAAGAATGTATTCATTGTTTCCATAGTCAAAAAATCTAGATTTGGAAAAAAAATAAGTTAGGATACTATAGAGGGACTTGAAATCAAATTTTAAGTGTGAATAAGATATTCCTAGTTGTCATGGATTGAGAGAATAGGAAAGGAAAAAAAAATCCATATTTTCCTCTTATGGATCTTAAGGATCCATCTCAATGTAATGTAGCTCAAAAGGATCAAGAGACCTCTGGAATGAACCAAGTTTTCCACTATCATTCACCTACCCACCCTGATGTGTTGGCACAATCGGTTCAATCACAAGAGGTGTAAAAATAAAAATTCCTATAGGCACATTTACACTAATCTTAAATGAGGTATTTTGTAAGAATGAATTCATTATTGGTATGTTAAAATGATTTGGAGTTGAAAAAATTTAAGATATGGTATTTTAGAGGGACCTGACATCCATGTCTAGGTGTAAATGAGACATTCCTAAGTGCCATAGTTTAATGGAAAATTTAAGAAAAAGTTCAATTTTTTTTCTCTTATGGATCTTAAGAGTCTATCTCAATGTAATGTGTCCAAGAAGGATTGGGAGACCTTGGTAACAAACCAAGGACTTCACTAGCATTCACTCACCCACCATGATTTGATAGTGCTTTCATTTCAATCCCATGAGGTGAAGAATGGAAAATATGGCCCTTGGAAATAATACATTGAATGCCATAGAGGTATTTTGTAAGAATACATTAATTATTTACATGATCAAATTATTTTGAGTTGAAAAATCCAAGATAGTTTATATTGGATGGACCCCACATCAAACTATAGGTCTAGATGTAACATTTGTAGGCCCCACAAACTCCAAGAACTACTTTATCAAAGTTTGACATTTTTTTTCTCTTAATTCTCTTAAAATACTTTTTCAGAGCCCTATAGCCTGGAAGGATAAAGAGACTTGAGGAAAAAACTGAGGCCTCCACTACCATTCACCCTCCCATATAAATTTTATGGATAATTGGTTTTTCCCTACGAGGTGAAAAATGGAAAATATGGCTCTTCACAACATTAGCTTGAACGTAAATGAGGCATATTCTACTACCCCCTTAATCTTAGAGTATACGTAGGGTTATGAGTAGTCAAATTATGGCTAGCTTAAATCTCAATTAAGTCATATTCTTATTATTATATTTTTATTTAGATCAACATAAGGCTTATATATGATTATCTAAGTCAACCTAGGTGATATCCTAGACATAAGTAAAGTAGATATAGGAGGTAGTGAGTCTTATTTATTCATTAGATTGTGAATTGTGTTCTCATTGGAGATATTTTGTGGTTTTCCCCCTTGAATTTGCTTGTTATTCACAGCTATTATCAAGTACTTTCAGTGTATTTCATATTATATTCCTCCCTTGTGCAACTTATTTCATTATAAGTGGTATCAGAGCATGATCTTGGCATCATGAAGGCAAGGCATTTTCTCCATTTTGGAGGTCATTTTGGGAAGTGCTTATCTCTCAGATTTTGGCATTTTTTTAAACTTTTTTTTTTGTTTTGAAGAATCTATTGAAGCAACTACAACCTAGATTTGGAGAAATTCGAGCAGAATTGAGTGACTTATTATAGAATTGTAGCTCTTGTTAGATTTATTTGGCAAGCACATATCTCCCAAATATTGGTGGTTTTTTTCTAAATTTTTAGTGGATTTTTCAAGAATTAAGTGAGGCACCTACAAGAAAAAATTTAGAGTAATTGGAGTGGAATTAAGAGATTTATTATAGAGTTATCATTTCCAAAAGAATTGATCTCAAGATTACAAATCAATTAATTTTTGGGAGATTTTTTGGGAAAGTGGGACTTAAGTTTTTGATGAAGGGTGCTCCCCTTACAATTTAAAACTCACAACAACAATAGAGAATTGCACAAATAAAATTCAAGAAGGAAGCAAATATTTTCTATTATCACTGGAATAAAAATGAAATTACAATATTACAACTAACATCACATGGGATTTTTATTACATAAATCTACAAATCTACAAATTGGAGCCACAATCTACTCTACTCTCCCCTACCCTATAACCCCTAGTCACATCCTTTATCTAGAATGTATAACTCCCCCAACATGTTTTGGAAGGTGTAACCCCCTCAAGAAGATATTTTTAAAAAATTATTAATTTTGGTAGTACAACTTTCATAAATTTTGACTCGACCATTAGATTTTCAATTATATATTTTTGAAAATATCTTGAGAAGGTGCTTAACCACAAAATTGTATCTAAAGGTAAACTATTTTGGTTTTTGACCAATTTTCGGGCCCATCTAGAGCCTCTAAGTGCTTCAAATTTGACTTCAAATATTTTTAGCAAGACTTTTGGAAATTGAAATTTTAATATTTCACAAATGAAAAATGATATTGAAGCGATTTATTCACAATTGGCTTCAATTCACCATTTTGGAGGTCTGTGTAGGATTTTGTGTCCATACGTGCATAAATACAAACTTACTAAAAATAGTAACCTTGCTAAATTTAGCCCTTATTGAAAAGAAACAACATTTTTTGTGTGATGTAAGATTGCTCTTACACATTGGATGCTCCCGCATTAGTTTTGGTAAGTCATGGTAAAAAAATTAAAGCATTTTGAGTTTGTTTGTATGATTTATTGCAAAATTATTTTCTTTCATCATGATGAGGCCTACAACAAGAGGAAAAAAGAATGCCACCATACCTAATAAATCCCTAGATAAGGATGATGTAGAAATTGAGGATATTAACTCTAACGAGGAAATTAACAAGGTCAAGGGTGAAATTTCATAAATGAAAAAGGATATGACTAAAGGAATTTCATCAGTGAAGAAGAAGGTGAATGAATTTTTCAAGGAATGAAGTATAAGGGAGAAGATTAGCCTTATAATGTTGAAGATAATGCTTTTATTAGGTATAATGTTTTTGGGCTTGACTCAAATATAAAGAAGGATTGGCTCTTTAATGATCTTATACCTAAGGAATTCATACCCAAGTTGGATATGAGAAAGTTTGATGGCAAGGATCCAACCAATTGGCTTTGCCAAATGGAACAATTATTTTATCTTCACATATTTCAAGTCAATAGAAGGTGGCTATGATATCATTATACTTGGAACTAGAAAAAATTATTTGGTATCTTTAGTTATATGATAAGAGAAAGAAGGGTCTTGTGGTCACAAGGTCAATTTTCCAAGAGAAACTTGCTACCCATTATGGAGATAATTTTATGGATAGCTACTTCTACCAACTCATTAAATTAAAGAAAATATGTACAATCAAGGACTATACTCATCAATTTTAAGCACTTTATCTAATAATAGAGAATGTTATAGAAGAAAATTTGAAGTAATTATTTTTAGAAGGTTTAAAGGACCAAATAAAATATGAGGTAAGTTTGTTCCAACCATAATCCTTATCATAAGGATACTTATGGTAAGACAAGTTGAGGATAAATTTTTGGCCAATAGGAAAAAAGGGATCATAAATATAAGAGAAAGGAGCTCTCCTACACAATCATTTCCTTAACCTACCAAGTTATCTCCACAAAAAAATTAGGGAGAAGAGAGCAAAAGGATTGAGTTTCAATTGTGATAGTAAATACGGTTGAGGACATACATGTAGTGAAAATAAATTATTATATATTGAAGGTCTAAGTGAGGAAGAAGAGGAGGACCAAATATTAGAGGGTTATAGGGAGTCACATGAGGAACCACATGATCCCCAACCAATCATTTCTTGTCATACACTCTCAGGTTTTAGAACCCCACAAACTCTCAAGGTAGTGGGCTTCTTAAAGAAGCAGAGAGTAACAATGTTGATTGACTTAGGTAATACTCACTATTTCATCAACAAAAATTTGGCTACTTGTCTAAATTTTTTTATATATCCAATTACAAAGTTTTAGGTTTTGATTGTAGATGGTGGTAGAGGTTTTTTTTGGAAAATTTCACACAACATTAAATTATCTATGGGAGATTATCATCTTGATTTTCTATTTTTTTCTATCTTAATGGGTGCAATAGATATTGTTTTGGGAGTACAATGGCTTACTACATTGGGAATGCTTGAGATTAAGTTCTAAGAACTATTCATGAGATTTCAATCTAAAGGAAAGATAGTGGAGCTAAGAGGGTTGCATGCAAAGACCCCACATATGGTAAGATCTCATCAAATATGAAATTTTCTTAGGAGATGAGTTGATGGATTTTTGAGCCAATTATGTTCACTAGAATCCTATCAATCAATGCTCCTACCATCCAGATTTACAAGAAATTATAGATCATCGCTCAATGGTTTTTAGAGATATGCCTAAAGGAATCCCTCCTAAGAGGGATCGTGATCATTCCATATGACTAGTACTATAGATATAGCCACCCAATATCAAGCCTTATAGGTGCCCATATATACAAAAAGTGACATTGAAACTTGAATGTTTAGAAGATGCTAGAGACATAAATTATCAAGAATAGCCTGTTGGTTCCCAAATCAATAGATTCAATGAGTCCTAAAGAATAGCCACTTTCTCATATTCAGACTTAGAGATGGATTTGGCCAACGAACAAGATTTAGTCAAAAACTGAAATCTCCTACACTTTTGGCTATGTTAAACCAAGGTGGGTCTCCCCAACAGTATGCTTACAAATACTTTTGTGTGCCAAAGTACCCAAAATACTGTAAACAGATGATTCTCCTTTAGATGCTTAATAGATAGAATACTCTAAAGGCTTGGCTGACCTATATAGTAATGCCTAATTTAAACATAAGAGATGTAATTCATTAAACTCCTCACACAATTAAAATGAGATTAATAAGTAAATTTGATTGTAAAAATGTAGTTGCTACAAACAATCTTAAGAAACTGCAACATTAAGAGACCAATGCCATATCCCAAGGTGGAGTCATCTAAACCATGTAATTTAAAACCTAACAACACATTAAATCGGTCATAATTATGCCTATCAGATGATGCATTACACCATTGATACCATCAACTAAACTAGTCATACTTAGCAATCCTAGCACATAGCTACATAAACCTCCATTTGTGTTACTACAAATTAACTCATTCTTTGAATGAGAGTAATAACATCAAACAAACATACAAGGAAAGACAAGAAGCTGACTAATAACAATCTTTGATTACTCATATTCAAAACTTATGCAATGTGAACAATGGAGACAATCAGTTCAGAATATTGTATCATTTACATTCAACTATGACTATACTATAATTACATTCTTCATTACAAACTCATACTACTCCAGAAACCTAAAAAATCAGCATTATACACTTGAACCCCTGTTACAAAAGTGTTCCTCTAAAAACCAAAAATGTGCAACCCCTTACAAAATGAGAGAAGAAGAAAAGATATAGTAGAAGGAAACCCCAAAACTGCATCTGTTGTTGACATGTTGGTATGTGGTGATCATGCTATCTTGTATATACATGGTATCTGCACACCCTAGCCCACGACCTTGAATTAGGAAGAGCCTGAGGTTAGGCGAAGAGCCTTCCTTCTTTTCGTGATCACCGAAAAGGGAAAAATCAATGAAAAAGGAAAAATCGATTTTGTAGAACCCGAAAATCTGGAAGCTTCTAAGCTTGGTAAAAGGGGTCCGGATGGGTATTCTGATGATGAAATCGCGATTATTCGCAAGATTGTAATAGGTTTTTCCTTTGGATAATAAAAAGTATTGGATGGCTGCGGTTTGGTGGATGTAGCCCAGATTGGGTGAACCACGTTAAATGTGTTATGATTTATTCGTGAATGTTTTAGTTTCTCTGTTTTGTTAATTAAAATCTGCATTTAATTGTTAGATCTGCCATCTCTAACCCTATGAACTTGGATCCTTTATCCTTCATTGATTTGTAACTACCTCTGCTTCCTAAAGAAGTTTCAATATGCTCCCCACTAGTACAAAAACAACAATATATGACTAAATAAACTAGTAAAAATTGCATATAAATAAATAATTTTGGTCACATGACCATTAGTAGTTTATTGCCAATCATTATAATGTGACCAAATTTATGACTAAACTATTTGTCATTTATCTAGTCATTGATTTGGTCATTGATATAGTTGTTAATTTAGTCATTGATTGTTGTTAACTGGTCATTTATTTAGTCATTGTAGTGATTTATTTAGTCATACATTTAGTCATTTATTTAGTCATGGTAGTCATTTATTTAATCATATATTTAGTCATTACTTTAGTCATATATTTAGTCATTAATCTAGTCATTACTTTAGTCATATATTTAGTCATTAATTTAGTCATATATTTAGTCATTAATTTAGTCATTACTTTAGTCATATATTTAGTCATTAACTTAGTCATTTTTATTTACTGGTTTCCATTAATTGGTAGTAAATATAGTCATGAAATGAATAATTTATTAAATACCATAAATTTTATAATGCAAAACTAACATAATATTAAACTTGAACTAAAACATAAAATAAAATAAAAATATTACATATGCGAACAAGCTACAACATACTAGAATTAAAAGATTGATTCAACATCATGATAAATAAAGGTAATCTACAATAAAAAAAAAAAAAATTAATGCAAATATATATATATAAAGTTATAAGATGTCAAAGTTGTTTAAGAGTATATATGTAAATATACTAAAAAATGTCAAAGTTGTCTAAGAGTTTCCAACTCTTTCAAATACACCATGATAATTAAGATCCCTAAACAACACATTCAAAATATTGCATAAAGCAGTGAGCCAAGATGTCTAACAACTAGTACATGATAAACTATGTTCAACTATGTCATTTTTTGCAAATATTTTAGTGGCCACGTGTGAAGGTTCCCTCTTTCTCTTTCAAATGAACAACTCCATCTATTTTGTCTTCATAAACAAGGGGTATGTTACTTGTGACCTTTAAAAAAATTACATTTGCATCTCTTATTCCTTTCAAGTTGACTCCATGTACAATAGATAGGGAGTGAATCCACCCAATGCCCACAGCATCACCATCAAATGGATCCAACACCCTAACTTTATCCCCTTCTTTGAGTTTATCAATACATTTATGCAAAAAGAAAAAGAAAAAAACACATTATATTACATAGGTAATGATTACCCTTGTTTGCATAATAAAACAACCATTACTTAAATATTACTTGCATGTGTGTGTTAAAATTATTGTAATAGGAAATTTTCAAAAATAATTGCAATGATCAATCTAATTTACTAAAAAACCAACACTCATAGCAGTGCTTACAATGTTACTATTAGTTTCATGCTAATCAGATACAAAGGCCACAAATATAAACACTACATTACCATGCACACATACCAGACACATAAGGTTATGAAAACATTGTTACACATAAAAAAAAGTAGCTAATGCACAAAAACAAAGAATGCAATATGAGAGCACTACTAGTTGTTGCAAGGTGAAGGTGAAATATATTGGGATGTACAAAAATAGTGGCATTAAAGCTTGAAACATAACCCCATGTAGTCAACATAACCTTGTCAATGATGACATATAAAAGAAGAACAAAGAACAAAATGTATCAAGGCAACATGTGACAACCATTAAGAGAAATCATTGAGGAAACAATGCAGTCTTTCTTTGTGGCTTTCATAGCAGCAGTAAAGGAGTAACAAACAAGGTTGGATGTAGAGGTCACATAAATAATAGAGAAAGAGCCTTTCATTATTAGAAAATAGTATAAGATTATGCAAAAAGAAGTAAGGAATGATTTCCAATGAAAAAGTAGTAGTAGCAGTGAGTTTCATGGCTATAGCAGTGAGTTTAGTGCAAGGGCAATGAGTTTTATGGCTATAACAACGAGTTTAATGGATCGAGCAGAAAATATCATTACTAAACAACAACAAGACATTAAGAGAAATCGACAAGAATATCAAAAGAAACTTTTTTTAATAACAACCATAATGAAGAGTTAACAGCAGATCCATGAAGGAAAGAGCAGTAGGTATCATCCAATGAAAGAAGCAGCACCCTAAGAACAAAATGTTGGCAAGGTCAATTATAATGCCATAAAACATAGTCAAGCATCATAAAGTATTGAAGTTCCAACAATCCCCACTAAAAAGTGACAAATTAGGTACAATGATTGTTCTACGGGTTACATTCAATGTTTTAGTTGTCTATGCACTATTTTATAAGCTTGTTCATTGTTTGGGATCATAATAGTCAGTAATACATGAAAAGTTTCATAATCAAGGAAAAGTAACGTTTCATAGCACTCACCTCAAGTTTAGCACCATCAGTACTTTAAATATCATGCACATACTCCTTGAATTCAGCATAATCACTGTCAATATTATCCTGAAGTTGTGTAGCTTTGTCAAGAGCTCTATTGACAGGGTCTTTTCCTTTTCATTTTGCTTTCATACAATTACCCTGCATGTGGTTTAATCATCATGCAAAGTTAATATAAGTCAATTAAACAATTCAAAAGCTATAAATTTTTGTCCACAACAACTATTAGATTACCTCAACTTCAACACAACTATGATTGACATCAAGGCGTTTTTGTTTTCGTGTTGCTTTTATAAAAAAAATTGCATGTAGTTTAACCATCAAGCAAAAAAATATATCCATATGAGGATTAATTCATTTAAAAAATAGTCAACAAAGCCTTTCCAAGCATAAAATTCATAGTATACATCCATATTTCATGAATATCCTAAGTTATACAAGGCAAAGGGTAGCATGCTATAGGTCACTATCATTGGGCCACAATCATACACCCCCTTGATAGTAAGAAGCAGCTATAAAAACATATAGAGTAAGATGATTATGAAGAGCTCAACAAAGAAAAAACAACAATGAGAGTAAGACAATTAATAGTATTTCTATCACACCTCAAATTTAGCAAGGCAGGAAAAATGGAATTTCTCGTGACAAGTCATTGAAAAGCTGAAATAAATGAAGCCAATTTCTTCTTATCTTTCATCAAGTGGTGCAGAGCAGGGAGGCAATCAACTAACAATCACTATTCAAACTCTTTCAAACAATTTTGCAATCCTTAAAACCCCAATTTGTCCATATTCCTCAATTCTTTCATACTTCTCTTGTAGGTCTCCAAATAGAGAATTTTGTGCATATCTTTCAAAATATTCCTCTAACCCATAAAATAAATAGCATTTCAGATACCCATTAAGGATTTCTTCAACATATCTCAAAGGCTTATAGACTTTTTTTAGAGCAACACCTCTAAAAATAGACAGCTATGTTGAACAGGGGTTCAATTAGCCCACTTTTACAAGACAACACCAACCTAATCCTCCTTCCAGAAATAAAACTTTATTGGATAGTCTCAACCAAGCTACACAAGCATTGAATCAACAATTTTCATCTAAAGAAATAGCCACTAGTACCCCAAAACACAAAACCCTCATTTTTGACTAGTTTCAAGGGGGTTTATTGAAACTATGGTTCCCAAAGCCTATTTCATCTTACCAACTCATAAAACATGCCCCAAATGGCCTGCAAATTCTTAATCAACCTTCAAAATTCACTACCCCAAGATTTTTCCACAATTCCCAACTTTTAACCACCAAATTAAGCCAAAAAAACACATAAAAATGGCAACTAGGGCATCACACAAAACCCCTTAAATGGCCTTCCCTGCTCTTGAAACCTCATAAAAACCTAATCCTAACCTAGACCACCCATTCCACCAAGTTATAGACAAAACCAATGGTGGAATGGGTGTTTAATCCATTTTTAAAGCTTACTCATAAAACATGCCCCAAATGGCCTGCAAATTCTTAATCAACCTTCAAAATTCACTACCCCAAGATTTTTCCACAATTCCCAACTTTTAACCACCAAATTAAGCCAAAAAACACATAAAAATGGCAACTAGGGCATCACACAAAACCCCTTAAATGGCCTTCCCTGCTCTTGAAACCTCATAAAAACCTAATCCTAACCTAGACCACCCATTCCACCAAGTTATAGATAAAACCAACGGTGGAATGGGTGTTTAATCCATTTTTAAAGCTTACAAACCCTCAAAACTGATTGTGCAAACCCGCCTACAAAGATTTGGCTATAAGATTCTTAAAATGAAATGAAAATCCTTCAAAACAAGACTAAATTGAATTCACTTCACATCTCCATCAATTTCAATGCATCAGGGATCCAAAAAAAATTGTACGAGCAAGTACAAAGATCTAAAATATAAAACTTGACTAGTAAACACATAAATTTTAAAGTTTATTTATTGATTTTCTTCCCCAAAACTTCAAGAGAGACATTACATCGAGACCCCAAGAATATTTAAACCTTTCCCTCCTAAAAACAACTAACTCAACCAACAAAACTTCCTTTTGAGTTATGTGAATGTTGATCTTCCCCAATGTTGCATTTTTGCAACTTTTACATATGATAATTTTGACAAAATTGCAAGATATGACTAAGAATTCTAAACCGACAAAACACAACTCACTACATATTATATGGTCTATTGTGACTTTATTGTATTGACAAAAGACTCAAGCACACCTAAATCCTATCAAAGACCAAAATTGATCATATTTACAAGTCTTAACATGGTGCCCCTGCACAATACACCCAGCCTAAAAAAGATTCCAAGTCCCTTGGAAATTGATTTGCAGCTCATCCACATTTGAACACTTCATCTCTTTTACCTAGTAAGCCTTTCCATTGAACTAGGTACTAAAGCTTTACATTGTTCCTTAAACTTGGAAACTCCAACTTCATCAACTGACCTGTTAGATGTTCACTTAACTTTCTACCATCATAAATTGATATAGAACTTTCCTTTGCACTTGCAAACAATCCTTGTCCAACTTTATCTTTGACTGTCTGTTAGGACTGAAAAATCATACTCAGTATTCACTAACCTTCATCTCATCCACATCCCACCTGCTACTAAATGTACTACATTTGATTTTTTTATTAACACAAATTGCAGAGATTTTTGTGACAAGATCCATTTCATGACCCGTATTACCATATGATCACATTCATCAATAATCCCAAGACTCCATTGTCACCACTCCCATTCCTAATAAATTGAACAATATCCGCCTAACATTACTACATCGGGGAACTCCCCTCATAGCTCCACTGATAGACCAATGAAAGCAACTCACAACACAAATATCGGTGTAACAACACTTTGTCAAGAAAACTTCCAAAGGACTCTCCTTGATGTACCGACAAGGTCAACAAAGGTGAACACATCAGAGTAACATAAGTGTATTAGTGGAAAAAATGTTATTGTTTCCCCGATGGCTCAAATAAAGCATATCGGCAGCACTAGAACATATCAGTGGAAGATAACACAACATTCCACCGATGGGGCGATACACTATACAATAGGGAGATTCAACATGTGGTAAAACCATATCAAGGGAATATAAGGCTATTGGGCCAACATAAAACCCAATTCCTCCAATGCAATGATAAAAGGCTAAAGGCATCAAAGGAAGTGACACCTATCGGTGGACCATGAGCCATCAAATATATGTTAAGGAAGGATATCAAAGGAACTAAGGCACATCAGGGAGACATTATCTAGCATCCCACCAATACCTCGAAGGGAAGGAGTTCATCGGTGAAAAGGGTGTTTATCGGCAGACGTAGAACCATGATCCCATTGATGCAATGATGATGATTGTTTTTGACTGATGTGACATCTCAAAGATATCGTTGAGATATTCAAATTAAATGCTCTCCTTTGATGACAAGATTGAGAGCAAGTGGAGCATTTATGAACTAGAGCTGAGTGAATTATATCTTAATTCAATCATATTTGGTCATTAAGACTTGAAAGAATTTTTTGGAAGTGGGAGCAAAGGAGAGAAGGTTGGGAATACGCCATTGTTGCATAGCTCAGAGCTAGAGAAATCAAATTCAAGTAAGTGTACAAAACCTGACTAAGAAGTTGCTTTTATAAATGCTTGTAAAAAACTTTAACAATGGAAGAAAGCTTAGAAACACAGAAAACTAAGAAACAAAAAATAGAGAAAAGACTTCTAAAACAGGACTTGATTGACCAATTCCCTGGGTTGGGACCGAGACCCAAAAGGAGTGCACAGTTGAATCCTTCCATGGACAAGTTATGGGACAAGCACAAAGGTTTAGGAGACGTGTGGTCACCATGGTGGGGATATGAATTGTTCATATACCATTATAGTAAATAGTACAAGTTTCAACCTGTCTACAACCCATGGAGATTAAACTTGGGGAGATTAGTGGTACCCAATGTGTTTGTCCATACAGAACTGGTTAAAGCTTTAGCCACTAGATATGACCCTAGAAGAAGAACTATTCAATCATATGATGGGTCTAATATTCTCATTATTTCTAAGGATCTCATATCTATAGTTTTTCAATTGGAGTGCTCTTTGAATTTTTCATTTACAATCAAGGACCTTTTGACCGAATACCATTACATGGACATAAACTATAAAAGATGGAACCTACCACTACACAGGCCCAGGGATGAAGGGATCCAACTTAGAAGGTTTTCTAGCATTGAAAACCCTCCTTTCATGAGGATTTATTTGAAGAATATTTTTGATATACATATCACTCAGCTAGACAAGTGTCAGGAATAGAGGTTCCTCCCCTCATGTCAATTGCCCCAATGGTCTTGGTTGCAGACATACAAATTAAAGATGACATACCATTTGAATATGTTGGTTATTTAGCCAATGCTTTGAACCAGGGGATGGAAAGGATCAAAATCAATAGTGATAGTATTAATTTTAAACATTATTCCTTGTTTATGCATTTGCTTCTACATGAAGGACATGTCAAAAGGTTCTAGGGAGAAGAGTTAAGGATAAGGGATGTTGATGAAATGGGAATTATAAACCTATACAATTGTGGACCTCGATATGGGATAGTAGATATGGTAGATCACATTATCTATACTTTGAAGAATATTTTGTGAACCCATTGTTGAAATTGTTGGGACATCCATGTTGTTGTGGTATGTGGCAACTGATCATGCTATACTATACACCTAACTATACTATATTGAACACTAAATATGGATTACAGTTTATAAGTAGTATGTTCCATTATTACTTCAAAATATAAACATTATAACATAAGTGTCTCAATATGATGTAAATAGGTGAATTGTGCAATCTATCTTCTTACTATGTCTACTATAATGGAAATGTAAAAATGAATTGATAATGTTCAATTGGGTCTTGGTCTCCCTTTATATATGGGAGGAAACAAGCTACAAACCCATTACAAAAAGGTATGATGCTTGATAACTAAATGCTAATTAACATAAATAAAAACATAACACTTCAACAAGTGAATGCATTAATCTGTTAATCTCCCAGCAGGCGCCTGTGACCACCTAAGATTTGTTCAAGGCTCCTACTCCATGATAATGCATCATCTAGAAAGTACACCTCCCCTACGATGCAAGCTGGTTTTCATGTCCCAATGGTTGTCCTTCTGTATTTGATGCGTCCCTGGTTTGGTTGATGAACAAGTTGATAGAAAAAAGATGGCGAGTGTATTCCTCCTCAACATAAGTCTCTACATTGGAAATTGCATCCTTCATATCAAACTCCATATACATCATCTTTTCAAGTTGTTTATGTGTATTTTGTAACACCATCTCTTCGTTGTTTATTCCTTGCAATGCATTAGGTAGAAACATGGCAATATCGTCCTTCCAATCATCTTGCTCCATAGGATTTCCACAGTTGTCATGGAGTGTAAGGGGAAAATAAAAATAGCCAAGATCCTGTTTGAGCCTATTGTGGTACTTATTATGTGATTCCACCAACTTATTGTATGCCTGCAATGTTTGACCTTTCATGGATTTCTCATTTAGGAGCTCCTTCCTTTTGTCAATCATCGTCTCTTGCAATCTTTCATTATCCACGAGTGCTGAGTGTGCTTGTTGAAAAAACTTCCAATATTCATTAGCACGATCCATCATCCTGCTGAATCTTTCTTTGATTATCTCAGACACAACATTATACTTAGTCATTTTTATTTCTGTTTCTACCTCCTTGCATTTCTTCTGGGAAATTTGATGACAGTTTTTCCAATAAGCCACATCTACTAATGCATCCAATATTCTCTTGTCACTTTCTATCCATGGGGAATATAATTCTAGTGTGGCAGAGGAGGATGTTTTATCTTTGTAACTAGCCACCCCTTTCTTGAATTTATTATTTTCTTTTATCAATTTTGCAATTTGTGTCTTAGTAAACTTTGACACATTTATGTTCAGTTCAACCGTTTCAATGGGTTTAGTGTCCCCTACCGTTTGGACCAAAAGATGTCCAAACACCTAGTTTGGGTTATTAATGACAGTGGGTCTCTTATCCTAAGGATACAATGCCCAAATTAGCAAGGTGGCTTCATTCAGGTTGTACCCTTATCCTAAGTACATTTTATCACTAGCTTCCTCTATTAAGTGCATTGATTTGTCTCCATCTCATTCTTACTAGGTGTGAGATTTGCTAACTAGCCTACCCAAGAA